>PVHY01022364.1:0-22508 GCA_004024945.1 Uropsilus gracilis
CATATAAGTGAGACCATCCTGTACTTCTCTTTTTCTTTTTGGCTTATTTCTGCCAATATGAGTCTTTCTAGTTCCATCCAGGTTGCTGCGAATGACATGTGTTTGTCCTCCTTGATGGATGCGTAGTATTCCATCGTGTATATGTACCACATTTTTTTAAGCCAATCATCCGTTTGGGGGCATTTGGTTTGTTTCCAATTCTTTGCAACTGTAAACAGGGCTGCAATGAACATGCGTGTACATGTGTCCTTTTGAATTAATGTCCTCATGTTCTCTGGGTATATTCCTAGTAGTGGGATTGCTGGATCGAATGGTAAGTCCACATTCAATTGTTTGAGGGTCCTCCATTATTTTATCTTCACTGATAATTTGTTCACACATTAAGTAACTAAAGATAGCTCCTTTCTTCATTGGGAATTTCTTTAATCTTCAGGGAAGCCAAACACCACTTAAAATCTTTCTTGGCTATTCACATTTCTCCTGGTGTTGTTCATTCTTATGATCTATTTTTATCTAGCAAGACTGACCTGACTTTTAGTCACACATTCTTAAGTTTGTGCATCAAAGTGAGTGTTGACCACATCAAAGTGATCACTTCGACACAATATAATGATAGCACCACTTTACAAAATATTTGAAACTCCTTGATGTGACTTGCATATAATGTATTTTATATGCTACAGAGGAAAGTGGGGTAATTTTTTGCGTAAAGCACTATCATCACATTTAGAAAATGCTATTTGTACTTAAAAACAAAACAAAACACTAGATTAGCTACTAAGTGTATTTGCCAGGTTCTGAATAACCCTGGGGCTATCTGTTGATATCAAGTCTAGTCTTAAGGGACTGACAATTATTATAGAAGTTAACTGTAATGGACATTGTAGGTGCACTGCCTGGCTCCACATCACATGGTTGGTGCACTCATTCTCCAGGAACTGAGTAAAGTCTGCTAATGACCTACAGCTACCCCTCTTTCAGGACATTTTCTGCTGAATAAGAGTGGTAACCCTACACATTAGGTACCCATCAAATCCTTAGGGTAGCCAGTAGTCAATGTTGACACAGGATGCAAAAGACTGATACCTTTGCCTCAAGGCCAACCCCATGATGTGGTACAATTTCTGTCAGTCCAGGTTGGCACTGGTTGTCTACCAAGACCATCAGCCTCCTCCTTGTCTCCTTCTGCTACTCTCCCTTTGCTTCTTCTGAGAATACTATTCCAATAAACTTTCTTCAGCTCTGCTTTAAGGGAACTTCAGTTATGTACTTGGGACCAACAATGATAAGCAGATAAAATCTGAAGAATGGATCCTTGAGATTGATCTCTCATTGATAATGAGGACATCTGAGCAGGGAGAGTTCCCAACAGTTTCTACAATACTGTAACAATGCTGGGCTGAGAATTTGTCCCATGATTAGCTGGGAGATGCACTAATTTATCTCTGAAATTTTGAAGGGGAGCAAGTGGAGCAAATGATAAACTTAAAATGGTGAGATTGGGAGACTGCCACTAAATGCCATTGATTCCCTCAAGAGAAAAAATAATGCAGGGATCAAATGTATTAGTCATTTAAAGCTAAGCACCTCTTTGGTGCCACTTAGAGACACTTTTTTTTTTCAGCCAGAGGGCAGAAAGAGCTGAACAGCAAGCTCAGAACCTAATTGCAATGCAGAACTTCAAAGCAGTTGAAATCTCAGGTTAGGCAAATAGCCTATACCTGATGGGATAAGTATAGGACCCTAAGATTTGAGGTGCAGGTATCTGAGGAAATACACTAGAGAACCTTGAAATCCCACATTTTCCAGACACTCCACTGTCTTACATAAATGGCCTGCCTTTCTTCATTGGAAGAGAGTTTCCCTTTATCTTTTCTTAAAGATAATACAGAGCCTCAAATGCAACCTGTGCCGTATAAATGATGTCTGTTCTTAAGATCAGCAGTTACCTTCTCATTTATAACCCCCAACCTATAATTAGTTACTGTCATTTCTCTCATAATGCCACTGGGCAATAATACCAGGCCTGCAAAAGATAGAGAGGAATTGTAGACCCAAGCAGCTACAGGAATTGATTTGTATGGACCAGCAGGAACTGGGTGAGTATGCCTATGAGTGGATCATGTTGAATGAAGGTGTGAAGCTAAGGGGCCGTTTGCTGACATAGGGCTAAAGTCCTTAGGAGACAGGCTTAATATTTCACTGGGGTACTTACGATCTCAGAAGAGGTGACAGACTGCATTAAATGGCATAGAAATGCCAGAATGCCTGGTAGATTGTGGAGAAGGAACTTAAAGTTGCAGAAATGTGAGCACGCTAGATATGGTCAGGTCCCCAAGGGTGACCAACTCAGGCACTGCCTCTGTTCCTCCGTTTACCAAGGTACAAGAGGAGCAGAGAGGATACTGATACCAGAATTATTGAGAAGCACTATGGGGGCATTCTCTTTGGGCAGGGATTGACAATAAGAGATGATGTTCTAAATGATATTCTAGAGCTAAGCTCCCTAATGCAAATGAAAATGGTAGGAACCCAGCAAGATAGAGGTCAGGTGAAAACCCCTAACTAGTCACTAATAGATAACACCAGGAGTGACAGCCCAGGACATCAAATCTGAAACTATCATGCAGATCACACCTAGGCCATGTTGTTTGTAGGACTAAGGTAGAATGTAGCCAAAAGAATATTTGTTTAACATACTGAAATAAAAAATGTCACTTGGGAATGAACCGAAGGCTGAGGTCAATTATCCCAATCGAAATCAGATTTTTTTTTTTTTTTTGCTCAGTTCCCACACCTGAGTCAGTGTTGAGATTCCAAACCCATTGATGACCAAAAGGAGATGAGTTTTTCTATAAAGAAGATACTTTAGTGTCAAAAAAAAAAAAAATACATGTGCTGTTGTAATTCATCCTATCCTTCCCCAAAATATGACTGTTTTTCAGGTAACTGTATGTGGGGGAAAGGGAGCTACTCAGTTCATTGAAATGTCATTGGATACAAGATTAGATGTGATCCTGACCTGTTCTAGAGGAGGACATGTGTAAATAAGGTGACAATACAAGTCTCTTACAGTTGGTAAATTGAACCCATGAGTCCACCCTGTGGTCATTTTAACAGCTACCAAATATCTAAATGGAAGGGTTATTTATTCTTGGTCATTTGCAGAACACTTCCATTGGTTCTTTGACCTGTAGAGTAAAAACAATTATAGTAAGTCATTTCCCAAAATGTACCTTATGGTCAAGATAGTTTAGCAACAATTGCATTCTAGGGGGAATTACAGCTTGGTGCCACCCTTGAAGACATCAAGGTTGTAGTGTCTCCTTTATAGCCTCATCTAATTTATCTAAAAAGTGGGATCATGGGGAACAACAGCTGAAAACATGATCAAGTAGTATTCCCAAGTGCAACTATTTTTCTTTTATTTGAACAGAGTAACCATCTTCATGTACATGGTAGTTAGTGATTACATTCAAACATTTGTGTTTTTGTTGTTGTTGTTGTTTTTGAGATTAGGTCTTGCTATGTTGCCTGGGGAACTGCAGACTCATGTTGCCCAGGGTACAACAGACTCAAGAGATCCCCCGCCTCAGCTTCCCAGGTAGCTGGGATTACAGGCATGAACCACCATGCCCAGCTATTTTTTGAGACTAGATCTCACTAAGTTGCCCAGGGTGGATCTCAAACCGGTGGACTCAAGTGATTCCTAGTCTCAGCCTCCCTTCCCAGGCTGGGATTAAAGGCACACTCCACTGCATTGGCCAAACACTTGGTTTTAGACACCTATCCAAAAGGAAGATCAGAAGCAGTTGACACAGAGGTGCACTGAACAGTAATGTCCATTTTTAAAAAATTTGTAGTGGATTTTGTTATCCCCCTTCTCTAGTGATGTTCAGAGACCAATAATCATGCAGAGCATCATTTCAGTTTACTGAAATAGTGATATTGGTTTCATCAAAACTGATGAGAGGTGGCAAGTTCTCTGGATGCCTTGATGAAACTCGTGTGCTTTGAGAAATAGGAGATCAGCACTTCAAAGTTTCAGGGACTTGCCAGATAGGTGAAGTTTTTAGCAATTTTTTGATATATGACATGCTAGGTGATCCTATCTAAAGCAAGGGTCAAGTTTTTATATTTTTCACCTTATTTGGCAAGGGTATAGCACAGGGCTCATTAAATTTCTTTCAGTTTAGGAGCTACAAGATTAATATTCCACACTGGAATACTGATTTGTTTATTAGGTAACACAGAAGGATCCTAGATTGAGTGGGATCTAGAACAGTCCTCCAGTAAATTCTTACACTAGAATATAAGGGTCTCCTTGATGTCAGACAGATACTGTAGAAGAGTCCCGGTTGTTGAGATCCACAGCCTGGCTCTAAACTCTATTGACTTTTCTTCTGATTTAGTGATTTGTGCATGATTTTTTGTCTGTCTGGGCCTCCATGTTTTCATCTCTAAAATCTGGGGTTTGTGTTAGGTCAGCATTTCTTAACCTTCTTCCATCAGATAGCAGATATGACTGATAAGATTTACATGCATGACATCCATGGCACACCCAAGGGTGTGCCCTCAGCACCCATAAGAAAGGCTACAGGTTATGTGTAATTCCCAGAAGGCTCGCTGTAATGGCACCCCTCCCATACACTCAAGAAAGGATATTGGAATGCACTGAGGTCAAAGTAGGTTAATATGATTCGTATAATCTTGTTTCTGTTCTAATTTTTCTTTAACATTCACAATCTTTATTATCTTAATGTGTTGAAAATCACTTTTTAACAATGTTCAGTATCTTGACAAAGTGGTTCAGAAATGGTAGTTCAAAAAATTTTTGTTTAATTACTTTAACACTCCAAAGTCTTAGGCTCTGAAAATAGGACCCCCCATAAAGTAATTTCAAGCCCTTTCTATAGTATTGGTGCCAATGAAACAAGAGCACTGCTTTTTTATGCAAATTTAAATATAAATTGAGTGTGTATTTGATAGCTCATCTAGCCATGACCCTATACAGACCATGCACAGCATATTTACTGGTGATCTATTCTTGGGCTTTCTAAGATTCTAGAAATCTAAGTTGTGAGTAATTGACTGTAACTTACTGTGCATATTTGACAGTAGCATTTCAAAAGTTGCCACTTAATAAATGTTCAGAAAGAAAGGGATTCTGTTTTCAGAGAATTCCTACCCATCTACAGTCCAGAAGCCACAAAAGCAAACAAACTGTGGTTTATTTGGGTGCCAAGCGTGTGGCGGCCCTCCCAGACACTGACAAATTGTGGGGGTAAAGTGGACAAAAGGACCAGCAGTCAACACCTTGCTGGGGTACCCAGTAGAAAGGGAGCTAGTGCCAATGACTAAGAATTATTGGTTAGAGATAAATATTTCAAAACAAAATAAAGTACCTATTGCTTTTTTAGTTCCATAATCTAGGAGCAACTTGAGGTGGAAAATTATGTTATTAATGGTCTCACTTATTGAATGTTTGACACCTAAACTATATTAAATATTTTACATTCAGACCTTTGTTCATATACTACCTCTTTATAGAGACTTTCCCTGACCATCTTTTTAGACAGCCCCCATCACACTCTGTACCCATGCCACGATTTATAGAATTTATCCCTGCCCAACATTAGATCCATGAGGAAAAAATTTTGTATCTTTTGCTCTGTGTTATCCCTAATGTCTAGACCAGTGTCCGGAACATGATGAACTCTTGATATATTCCTATAGGAAGATATAAGTGAATAAACCTGTGATGTTCCAATCATATTTTTATAACTAAATCCTATAAGAAGCCAGGTGAGGGAAAGTGAGAAAGGACCAATGAGAGGTACTGAACTCAGCCAAAGAGGCTGGGACTGTAGGTAACCATAAACCATCCAGTGAGTTTATTAAGTCTTAGAAAGCTGTTTATACGATGTACAAGAATGGTTTGCAACTTGTTAAACAATGGAAGGAAGAAATAGCTTAGGAAAAATCAAATTAGGCAAAACACTAGTTCCTATGGAATACATGGGGCAGGGGATTCATTCATTAACTTGCTGTAATCTCTTAAGGAATGTCTCTAAGTGTTAATATTGGAGGGATGGGGACACTGCTCTTGGGGTGGGGCATGCCATTCCGTCCTCAGTTTTCTGAGGCCAGGTAAAATAGTGAAATGAAGTTTTCTTTATCCACAGCATTAGCCCTGGCCAGTAACGTTCCTACAAAGTTCCATTATCATCTCCATTTAGTAATTAAGAAGACTGGGCCACAAAGAGATTAAGTCACCTGCTTAAGGACATAATAAACAGGTCTAGATGTAGTTCACAACTTTAGCCACTGTACAATCTATCAGTGTACAGTGTTGCTTTTTATAGAGTGGTATCTGACCTCCATGGAGACTCGTTAAAATACTGATGATGAGGTCATACTGACACAGAAGGGGTGGAGAGAAGGCCAGGGGACAGGGAGAAGAGGAGTAGAAAACACTTGAATAGGGAGAAGAATCATATCCATCTTTCATATCCATATCCCAAGTGGGTTGGTCTAACCTCCCTGGGTTCTGTCTGTAACCTCCAGGAAGAGGAGATGCTGGAAAAGCAGAAAGCTCTTTGCACAGGAGGCTCTGTTAGACCTGGCAGGTTTTGATGCCCAGGTAAAACACTAGTACTAATTTGACCTCTCAAGCTGGCAGCTTTATAGCAACTAGACAGCCTTGGCCCAGACATCAGATTGTCATGGAATGGTAGAGGGAATCTTGGGGACAGGATCATTGACAGAGACTGAAATGGAAACCAATAGATCCATCTGCAGAACACTGAGTTTCATCTGGGGTTGCAGATGAGTTTAGAAGGTGGGCCAAATTTGCTAGAATTTGCTCTGAAGTCCAGTTTTAGGTGAGTGAGGGTAGGTGCCAGCTACTGACATTTGAATTGTTATTGTTACAGCACTTTCATTGGTACCTACAAATGTTATTTTCATCTTCCAAGGTTCCTGTTTTCCTTTGTCCACTTGGACTTGGGTTGTTCTGCTCTCCCAGGTCATACTTGCCTATTGGGCTTTTACCCAGATGTGACAGGGCCCAGAGCACAAGTACAGCATTGATTTCCCCCCCTCTCTGGGACCATCTGTAATTCACTGGTGGTTTTAAATAGGAAAAAACAAAGTCCGGAATAGAAACTACCTGGGAGGATTCAGAAATAGGTCCCAAGTCCCACCCCCTGACCGCCCATCTCTGAAGACATGGGTGAGCTCCAGAGAGAAAAAGGAGTCTTTTGTCCTTTCTTTGGTCCAGGCCCAAATGCCTGGCTGTGCCTAAATTCCAGTGTCACAGGATTTGAGTGAAACTGCCCTTGATTTCTAGTAGCTGAGCTTTCTTGAGAGGCCCCTCCAGGACTGAGCTGTTAATTCACCACTCCTTTATTTACATATTAGTTAGGTGAAGTACACCCACTCGGATTGTGAAACACTGTTCATTGTTTTTGGCGAGTTGCACTTTAGGTGTAGTCAAGAAGTCTTGTTCTGAGGGGTTCAAAAGTGTTCCACAGTAATGTCAACGCCACAGCCGTGGCCCTAAGTGAAAACCTTGACCTGAGAAATGAGAAAAACTCCCAGTAGGTGAGGCAAGTAATTGGACAAGGGACGACATTTCATTGTGTAAATTATACCACATTGACTATGAAGCTAAACTTCCAATAACCCTTATAAAGTCCTCACAAGTAATGACTTAACCATGAATAGTGAGTTCCAGCATTGCAGAACAGAACACGTTTGTCCTTTAAGTGCTATTGGGAAAGAGAAACTAGATTAAAATTGAAAAAGAAAAGCCATTTCTCAGTCTCTAGTCATTGAAGGTTTGGCTTGGGTTCAGGGGTGGAATTTTGGTTTTCCCCCTCAAACCTCTCCAGGACTAGATTATGCAAATCTTAGGTGTAGCAACAGTTGGGGCATGAAATCAATTGCAATTTGGGGATGTCTGTTGTACCTGCAATTTGGTAGAACATTGTCTCTCACCTGGCCCATCCCCCTGAAAATGAGAGGTACTGATAATTGTTTTCATATCCACAAGACTACACAACCTACTGATGTGCAATGTGACTGATGCCTATGGAAGTATGCAAAACACTGACCCTGATTCTTTGCTAATGGGGTCGTGTATATAACTGCTTATCAAAAATGATGGTCAAGTCTAACTGGAAAGTTCATTCTAGCATGCCTTCTACTACCTGATTCAGGTCAATTGATGTGTCTTGCCTCAGTCTGTTTTTCCTTTTCCCTTTTTATTTTTCAAAGATGGGACTTTTCATCCAGTACTATGGTGTGAAATGACTAGCACAAGTGAGACTGGGTGGAAAAGAGAAGAGGTCCTAAGGTGCTTCAAAGAAGCTAGAACATTTGTTCTGGGAAAGAATTTATGATAGAAAATAAATGGTAGTTTAGATCCCAGATCTATGTCTGATGTTGAGTGTTAATAAACTTTGAGATGAAATGAGGGCATGGTGTCCCTGGCAGATGATGAGACAAGCAACATGTCCCTCCCCCTCCCACCTCCCAATCAAATGGTTTGAGTGAGTGTGTGTTCTTTTTGTAACAGGTCTTTACTTACCAAAACAGCTAGTTCTCTTAGGAAGTAAGTATCCAACTAATCCTTCACATAAATACTTGGCGTCAATGGAGAAAATAAATTTGCCAGATTCAGCATTAAGCTTGATTGCACTTGCCTCCTGGTCTTTGAACAAGCAGCGATGCTTTGCCCATTGGGTACTATAGGCATAGTGCCTAAGCTAGGGCCCAGGAATATTTCAAGGGCTGATTAAAATACCTCAGACTTGGAAAAGAAATGTTTTGGCTCCAAACTTTGGATCTTGATATCAGAATTTTAAAATATTTGCTGACATAGATGCAAAGTGTAACATACGTCAACTCATCAATTACTAAACTCCATGCTTAGAAGCATTTCATATTTAGAAACAGTTTGTGCTTTAGATTTTATTCCCTTAAAATTTCTTTTAGGTTCCTACAGATTGCTGAGACATTATAACTAACCATGAATCAAAGGCATTGCATATTTAAAGTAATTCCAAAAGTCAAATTAGAAAATATCTTTCAAGTTGTGATGGATGTGATTATTTGAATATATCTGGTAAGGTGTGAGTAGAACTACCTACAAATTAGGAGGAGTTCCAAGTGGTCCCTTATGTGGGTCATTTCTCCTCCCTGGGATTCTTGTTAATTGTCTCTATAATCTTCTCTGATTTAAATCTTCAAAGAAAACTCCCCTAAGAACTTTTCATTGTTCAGTTCCTCTGGCCTCCTTCACTATTTCTTTAGTGATCACACATAAGAGGACAATGTATTTGTTTAAGTTATGCACGATTTACTTTCCCCTATTTTTATATTATAGGCTTTATTAAAATTTTATATAGTTACGTGCTATTTCAATAAAGTAAAAACAATAGAAGGGAAAGCATTTATTCATTCAATAAACATACCATGTGTTGGGTGCTTGGGATACAAAGTTATGGTAAAGCACAGATTTGGCCCTTTCTTTTAAATGTTCACATTTAGTAAAAGTAGATAGATGGGAAAGCAGATAAATTATTACTTTGCTATTCCTAAGGTCACTCTGCTGTTTCAGCTGGTACTGGCCTCAATCTAATTTTTCTTATGAAATATGCATTTTCTTTTGTCCCATACTATTTTCAATACAGGTGCTGCTGTTTAGCACCTGTATTGCCAATATTAATCCTTTTTATTCAAAAGAGTATTATTAACTCCATCTGCCAGATGAGGGTATTAAAGAACAGAGATAGTAAATAATTATCTCAGCCAGTCACCCAGCAAATAGTAGCAGCATCAAGATTTGAACCCAAATAGCCCATGCCATCAACTTTCAGGATCTGAACTTCCACAGGATCAGTACCAGAGGGATTCCTTGAAGATGGTACATAACTAAGTATACACAAGTAGGATGACACAGGCAGGAAGGTCTTTGAAAAGGAAACTACTGAATTGCTTTATATGAAACAGGAATTTTCCCAACAGATGTACCTGGAAACATTAAGAAAAGCATTTCCAATAAAAAGTATAGTCTGGGCATTTACATGTGTAAGGAAATAATGAGGATGATTTGTTTGGAGAAATGCAAATATTTTATATAGATAGGTCATAGTGTATTTGGAGAGCATGTATCAAGATATGGGACTTGAAAGAGAAGCAAGGAAAACATAAGCTTGTTGGTCATTTTCAGGAGTTTGACTCTTGGTCAGTTTAGGCTTTCATGAGTTGAATGGTGATGGCTTCCTCCACTCCCACCACTTCAAAACCATGACAGAGCACATTGATAATTTCAGTTGTACAAAAGATTTGTTAATATGCATGGAAGGAAATGACAAAGTCAAATAATGAGATGGAACAAAATGTTTCACTGCACAATACAGCTAATTTTTTTTAATGTTTGAACTGTGTTGACAAATCAGTGGAGTTATGTGTGGTGATAGCTGTTAGTGACTTATTTAGAGGATCATTTCATAATCTGTACAAATATCAAGTTATTATGTTGTATACTTGAAAGATAGATTACCTGTCAATTATAGCACAGCCAAAAAGAAAAAAAAATACATATTAAAAGTGACCAAGGTGTCAAGGGACAAAAACCTCAAACTGAGTGTTTAAAGGCATTTAAACATTTGTAAAGGTGCTTTGACTACTTATAAAAAAAAATGGAAAAAAAATACAAGAGTAGGATACAATTGCCATTGTTGGTTTGGCAAAGATTGAAAGATTTGGTAACATACCGGCTGGCCTTTGGGGAAACAACTGCTCTCATATTGTGATTGGTAGGAGGGTAAACTGGCACAAAGTCTATGAGGTCAATTGGGCAATAACTATTAAAGTTACACATGCATGTATTGTCTGGCCTGACAGTTCCACTCCTAGGATTCTCTTCTGAAGGTATATTTACATATGGAGCTGATATTGTACATAGAAGAATGTGTATGTCACATTGTTTGTAATAGCAAAAGATTAGAAGGGAAGCATCTAACCTAAATGTCCTTCATTAAGAAACCAGTTGAGTCCATTATGGTCCATCCAAATCATAGAATTCCTTCCCATTTTCAATAAAAGCAGTATGTCCTGTATGTATGGACATATTGAGATCTCCAAGGTACAATGAGAAAAAAGCAAGGCGCAGAACAATGGGTAATGTTTACCACGTGTGCTTAAGGAAATAGATACATCCAGATTGTAGTATGTGTTAAATACTTTGGGAAGAGTCAATCCTTGATAGATTTGGCTGATTCTAGGGTAGAAACTTGATAAAGGGGAAAAGGGATTTTGGAGCTCTACTTTTTATTATATAATTTTGAATTGTTATGTCTTCTGAGTTTTTGCCAGTTTTCTAATTTTGATTGTTGTTTTTTTTTTTCCTGCCCTGGTATTGTCAAGTTTTAAAATTTTGGTTGATCCTTCCCTTACATCATTGCATGATTCTGCATTTGGTAAGAAGATCAATTAGCATATATATTTCAGGAATTATTTTTTTCACCAGATTCCAAACTTGGGGTAGAAAGCAGAGAGAAGAGTTGGGCCACAATCACTTAGAAGAGCAGGTTTGTTAGACATTTAGGACAAAGAGGGGAATGCCTAAAGAAAATTAAGTGACTAACTCTACCGAGGACTTCAGAAAACACATGCCAGTGCTGATAAGGCCTAGGGAGTGACCAGAAATAGCCAGAGATGAGACGGCCACTCGATCTGCCAACCTACAAGCAGGCAATAAAGCCCACGCAGAGCAAGATGCTCCCTGAAGAGCAGCCAATTCCTCAAAATCAGCCAATTTCTGGACAATAAGGCAAGTAACAAGTAATGTCCTGAAAAAAGCTCCAAATACTCTCTCTCCCTACCCAAGAAAAGGGTAGAACTGATTGACACATGGCAACTGAGGCCTAATGTTCTCCTCTGCCCCCACCTGCTGCCTGTGCTGATAAAACTACACCCAGGAGCACAGTGAAGGGGAGTGAGAAGAAACTGCTGCCTGGATCTATGAACTGTACCCAGGAGTGCCTGTGCATGCACCAGGAAGGGAAGGAGTGAATAGTTCCTGCACCCCATTTTAGGGCAGAGATCCCACCACTCCCTCACAGTTGTTCTTACCAAGGACTCTGCCTCCCCAGGAATCTCTCCCTCAGTGCCCTTTTAGTCTCTCTAAATAAACTGCTTTTGTTCTGTCGAAGACATGGTTGTGAATTCTCCTCTCACCACAGTCACGAACCCATGAAGTTCTCATTCCGGAACCCCGAAACCCAACAACAGGTGGAGGCTGTTTCTGTCCACCTTGTGTTGTGAGACCAGATCATCACCCTCCTGAGGGAGGATGGGTGGGAGAGACAGGGTGTCTGGGGGAAGGCGTGGGGCACAGCTGGTTGGAAGACTTCTGTTTAAACACCTTTCTAAATGCCGGCTTTCTGGTTACTTAAAACCAGAGATAAAGGTTGTGAAACTTCTGTCTGGCCTCAGTTTTGGGTATGTGTTCATGGCCACATTCTGAAACGTACATAATCTTCTTCACTGACCCTAATTGGAACAAAGGTCCTTTTTGCTAATCAGGATGAATTTATGTATCTATTTTGAGCTAACTGGTATCCATTTGGCCTGCTTTCCTATGCTTATGTAACCTCCCCAAAGCACTGATTTCCTCAGCTAATGAAGATGAGTATGGAAGACTGAGTGCCATTTGTAAGAGACCTTGTTTAGACCTCTCAAGTTATAATTAATAAAGAGTATAAAGGATCAAAGATGATTTCAACTGACAAGGCCAGGCCCTTCTAATTAGTGAAAACTGCCCAGTTGGCTTGCAATATTTTCTTTGCCAGGAGACAACTCCTAGCCTAAACGTTTAAGCGACTTCTTGTTGAGCTGGTTTCGGAGGATTAAGCTCAGTGTAATTTCATCTTTCCCAGGTGTGAGACACTTGTGTGTGCAGTAATATGATTCTGTACCGTCAGGAAAAACAGTATGTCTTTGTCAGCACTGTTTGACACAGTCAAAGCCCTGAATCATGACCTCACAGGCCTAAATCCTATGTGATTACCACTTGTCCTTCTGCTGAGAGATGGGGGGTTTGGTCGCTGGCATGTGGTCATGCTGGCCAGAGGCAGAGAGGGTGGTGCCACAAGCTTCACTGGACTCTAGAAACCATTTCCGTTCTGATGCCCTTAGTTCGACTTCTAAGCTTGTTCAGCTGAGCAATCCAGAGTAACAACAACAACAAAAATGTGTGGTAACTAACCTATTTTTGCTTTAGTTGGTATCCAGGTAGATTATTTTTTAAGATTGTATGTGCAATGTCCTCAATCACAGCTTTTGCTAAATGTTTTTATTTTTCATATATAGTATGCTCTACAATGTTATAAGTGTGGTAATTGCTATTTTTTTAAGTTCTAATGAAGAGTCATATGCTGATCTATGTGTTGATGTGGATTATTGCCTCTGATGCAATATGATAAATGATAAAATAATTATCATGCCCACTTTACAGATTGGAAAGTGAATGCATGGATTGTTAAGCGGCCTGATCAAGGAAACCAGGCTTGTTAGTGGCGGACATGGGATCCAAACCAAGGAGTCTCGGTAAACATTTTATCAAATAATCACAAAGTTATATAGTCCCACTAATTATATGATAGGCACACAACAACCCTGAAATGATGCAAATAGAGTCTCAGTTGAAATAAGTTACCCAAGTCAGATAGGTGGTAAATGGTTAACCCATATTCAAGCCTGAGCTCTTAAATCACAAATCTTTTCACCAAGAAAGGTGATCTATTTCTCTGCCGGAACACATGGAAGCTAACATGAGCTGTGGATAGAGAGATATGGCCCTTGTTGCCAGCTATCTGCAACTGTCCCTACAAAGAAGCATCAGAAATGAGAGATACTTGGGGATTATAGACAGTTGCTACTTTACACCTTGCTGTCTTACAGTGGCAAGGAGCAAGAACAGAGTTTTAAAGTATGGAAGCTTAAATATCAGAAGTCAATCCCTAGTAATTCGCAGATGAGGGCTATTGCTTCAGAGACAGAAATCAACTTAAACAAAGTCATAGAGAAGACCTCAGTGGCCTTGCAGCAGTGACAGCCACAATGTCCTCCCACCCAGGCTAATCTATGGTCTTTCTTTCTTTTTTGTTCACACACATTTTGTTGACCTTTGTATTGAAAGAATCCCCTCTGGAGATTCATCATTATGGTTTAAGATGAGTCCTGATCACTGCTCATCAATATCAATAACTTTAAGTTCTAAATTCTCTATATAGTCTATAAAGTGTCTATACAGCCTCTAGCCTAAATTGTATGAATTTGATGCTTCTGTGATTCTGAAATATTGAAGGTTATGATACCTGGGTGATATAGTGGTGGGAAAATTATGGCGGTTACAATGATATAAGAATAAAATATATATAATAATCTTGTGACCCTGGAGTCATTAGCCCCCTCTGATTTGCCTTCACTCCAGACAGCTCTCATTAGGATTAAGGAAAACTTGATAATTTAACCCAACCACAGATACAAAAGAGCTGAGAGATAAGAATAATGGCCCTGGAAACACACACCATCTGGGCAGGACTCAAAAAGAGCATGGAGAGAACCTTTGAATAGTGGACTATTATACCAAGTATAGAGACTACCTAAGACAGAGTTACTTCTACAATGTCACTGGGGAGCTGGGAGCCAAAAATCCCAGTTCAGAGATACCTTCAGCAAGGACAAAGCACACCTCTTTTCTACAGGGGGAGGAAGGTTCCAGAAATATGACAGCAACCCCACAGCAGAGCTGCAAACCAAAACCTAGGAGACCAGTCAGACCTACTGTCTGCTGATGGCTGTCCCTATCGAGGAATCTCTGTACCAAAAAAAAAAAAAAAAAACTGGAAGTTGGGTTCCCTAAGCCAAATACCTGAAATACAAAGTGAAGCAGCAACAAAATGGGACAGAAAACAGAGCAGAGGTGACAGCCATCAAGAACAAGAAAGCACTGATGTATGCCAAACGAGCTCAAATTGGCTTTCAAATGCAAAATTAGTACTGGAAATCTAAGTAGCATCGTTTCCCATGTTCTAAGAAAGCACATCTTCACCCAGGAAAAGGGCACAGCTCCAGAAAAAAAAAAAAAAAAAAAGACCAAGGGCCAAACAATAGTAAGAAAGGAGGTGGATCAACCAGAGTGGGCAGGGTGGGGGATGGCATTTCTATGTGGATCAACAATCATACATTGTATGAAATCCAAAAATAAAATAAAAGTTAAAAAAATAAAGAACAAAGAATATATGTAATTTAAAAATTGAATATAATCAACTATGTATGATTCTACTGGGTCACTTTCCATTTAAGAGAGGTAGCCTTTATCATAATGTCTTGAATTTAGCAAATTCATGAAGAAATCATGTCTCATTACTTAATTGCTTCCTTAATATAACATTCACCCCCAAGCCTGTTTTGATATTTCTTATTCTTCCATATTTATTCAGAAGGAAACATGCAAGAACTGAGAAGAATAAGAGAGGAGGAATATGATAGCAGACTTGCTATGATATCATATCATAGTGCTATGATGGGTCACTAATGTTCTCTGTGTTCTTAGCAATTAAACTTTAAGATATTCCTTAATTCCACATCATGACACTAGAAGCAGGTCAAATTTATTTATCGCGCATTTTCCTAATACCCAATGACTTTCTTTTGTAGCACTTAATACTTTTCAACTTCTATATAAAATGAGTGACTAATGTTTTCCAACTCACAGGGCCAGGAACCTGACTGGTTTTATTCATACTGTACCTCCAGCAGTGGCCAGTACATAGCAGGTGTTCAACAAAGTCATGTTGAAGAAATAAACAGACAAAAATACAACCAAAATGCTTTGTTACATTCATTTTATCACCATCCAATGTCAGAATGTTTTGTTTAAGAATACTTTTGTCAAAATGTCAGAATGTTTTAAGAATATTTTTTAAAATTTTGCAAATTATATTTATGTGGAGATGAGGTATAATTTTATTGAGATATAATTGACATTATACTAGCTTCAGTAAACAGTATAGTGGTTCAATATTGTAAATATTGTGGAATGATCACCATAATGTCCAGTTAATATCCACTACTACACGTTGTAACAATTTTTTTCATTTAATGAGAATGTCTATGATCTCCCTTAGCAACTACAAACTATAAAACAAATACCTCGTAGTGTCCTAATATACAGTATGGTGACTGTAGATAATATCATGCTATATATTTAGATGTTTTATTTAAATTTAAATCCAGTAGGAAAACACGATCTTATCATTTTGAAAGGTATCAACTCTTTCTGCTCTCATGTGCTAGTTGATGACCTTTACACCAGGTATCAGTAGTCTCAGAAGGCCACCTTAGCAAGGATTCCCCTTGACATTCCCCTACAAGATCATGAGTAGATTATCTTAAAATTTAGATGTCAAGTTTGAGGGGGCTTTCAAACATCAGTCAGAGATTACTTCACACATTTGGTCATCATGCTTTCAAACCATTGGGTTGAACATTCTGGCTAATATTTGGGTCAGAATTAGGACCTATTAACCAGTTAGGGCCAGTAGAAGATGCTCTGGAATGCATTTGTGGTGAGATAGAGATCTTAAGAATTTTGAACAACTCATGGCCTTCATCCCCATCACTGACCAGTCCTTCTTTGAGAATGTTATCTGAATGTAAAACTGATCCATGCCTTGTCAGTGACTCAAGAAGGCCAAATTTGCACAACTGATTTAGATGTTGCCCTCTCTGCATCCCTGTGTGAGACTTGACATGAAATATGGTTCCATATAGAGAAGATAATTGTAATGATTACTTTATTTGGCTAAGCTAGGGTACAAAAAGAGAGATCTTCTCCAGTTAAAATAAGGACAACTTACATTGGCACTTTAACTGCTCTTAAATGCTTGGCAATCTTCTAGTCAAGATCATTATCTGCAGGCTGGGCGTACTAGAAAGTAGTCTTCTCCATTGACATCTCAACAAGGATTATGATCCTCTATGCTTATGGAACATGGGAAAGCCAAGCCCTGAGAAATAGCTGAGATAGTTTGCTTGTTTGAGAAATCAACTCATCAAGTAGGACATGGTTTAAATAATTGGTCTATGCTTAGGCTGAAGATGATGGTGGCACAACAAGAATTCCCTGTGCCTGTTTTTTCACTATCAGCTAAAATGATGTCCAGTGAATGGTTTGTAGAAGCTTCTTGAGGTCTTTTGACCCTTGGCCACCTGGATTTCATTTTCTAATCTTCTCCAGACTTCACCTCTTTTGACCTAAGTTTGTGACACTTTCTATACTTACTTTTTCCAGCTATTTCTCTTAGTCATTTCTTGCTTCTGTCTCCTCTCCAAAGTCTGAATAAGGACAAGAAACAAAATAGTTGTAGCCTTCTAATTTGGAGTCACTTAGGTAGGCAAACTTCTAAGCTGGGTAGACTTCTTCACATGCTATACTAGCTGTGGAGACAGATAGAATCCAACTTGATCTCAGTTTTGAGTCATGAGAGCCTGAGTTACATTTGGCTTTAATTTCCAGCTGTGTTACTATCTGCATCTTCCAAACTGTAGTTAAATCATCAGTTTAGAGACCTCAGTTAGGTGATCCTAAGTTGTTATCAAAAGTATTCTACTTTACAATTTCTCTCTCTACATCTTATCAGAGGACCAAAGAGTAGAAAATTATTGATATGAGATGCGTAGACCTTGAAAAGTTGGTTTTTTTTTTTTGTTTGTTTTTGTTTTTTTGAGCAAGGGTGTATTCAATTTTAAAATTTAAAGACTTGGAACACAATTCCTAGAATGCAACAATTCTCATTTTTGCCTAATTCAAAGGTGCCAAAAGAAGTGAGGTACTTTTTACTACTTTAAGGTACTTTAAAACTACTATTTACTAAGCAGTGTACATGACACTTTGCAAACATCTCATTTATACAAGTTATGAAGAAGGTGTTTTTGTTTCCTTAAAGGAAACATCCAATCACATCACCAATAAATGGTGGACTTTGAATTCAAAGTTAGACTTTTCTGAAGAGAGCTTAATGTTGTGCTATTTTTTTCTTCGACTGGCTTGTTATTTCAGCTCCACATGCTATTATTCCTTCTCTCTTTTGAAATGCTTGCATTTTAAACTAAAAATAAACTAAATGCCATATTCTTTGGGTTCCCCCCTACTTACTTATTTATTTCTTTTACAGGTTTCTTGTTTCTATTTTTTAACTCTAGAGTCTACTGTGACCTAATATTTATTATTTCTCCATACCCTTGGAGATCATCTATATTCATGGCTTCAACTTGGCACTTTCACAATCCTACTAGATTCTAGATAAGAGGACAACAGAGACCAGATCTTCTTATTCCCTGGAAATTTTAAGCATCTCGAGATAGTGCCTGACATATAGTGGGTGCTTAATAGATATTCTTGAATAAATGAATGTTTGGGTAAATAATTGACTGGCTGAGATTTCTCAGATTCAGTTTTCTCTCAAAGTCTAGACTAATGTTTTCGCTATATACTGGATATTTCCACCTTAGTGTATAATCTTTGCTATGAAATGGTATTAAGAGTTTGGTGGAACCAGTAAGAGTTTCAACAATTTGTTGGGTAGTCATACCAGTTGAATTCTCTAATATTTTCATGGAGGCAAAAATTTTTTTAAAGAGAGCTATAGATCTCTTATAGGAAAGACAAGAAGTTTGGTCTTCAGTGTTGTAGATTTGAACTTTAGGGGATCCTAGTATACTAACTGAATAGTTATTGAAAAATAAACATGAATAGAAAAAGATGCCACATCTAAAGTGACCAGCAGCTTATTTGAGGGCAGGAATATAACCATATTCATTGGGTAAGTGTATCCCAGTGTTGAGGTCCCAGAGATACTTCAAGCTAGGTCAAGTCTAGGCGTGGATGAAAAATGAGATTGTAGCCATAAAAAGTCACAGTCCTATCAAGGCCTCCAGATATTTCTAGGTTGCCTCTTCCTGCTCTGAGTCCTTCATTATTCCCATAAAACTTGACTGTGAATGCCAAAGTTGGTGATTGTCCTAGTGCCGATATGGTATACTATTTGTCCAGGCTAAATAATTTATTAAATGACTTCAGGGTAATGAGGTTATCAAGGACAGACTTAGAGAGTAGATGACATCTACTGGCTAAGTTTCCCTCCACAGCTTCACATCTATTCTAGAATTTATACCTCCTAGTGGGCAGTAACATATGATTCAAAAGCCTCATGCTGGTATCATGTCTGTCATTTTCTTTTCTCACTTCAATTTAATCCCAGTTTCCAATCTTTCTCCTTCCAAGCACCTGATCAGCCAGTCAGGCCATTTACCATGAAATACTTCTGTGTAATATTTTAACTTTATTTATACAAAGAGGATGACCAGATTTATCCTCTGATACTCTATCCATTGGAAGAATTTTTGTCCACTACTATCTTCCAAGGCAGCCCTGAGTGGGGATATAGTGTGCATGTGTGTGTGTGTGTATAAAATAAATTAAATATATATATATAAATAAGTTCAAGCATTTTCCTATATATCACAATCTAAAGTGACTAGCAGCTTATTTGAGGGCAGGAATATAACCATATTCATTGGGTAAGTGTATCCCAGTGTTGAGGTATTAAGGTATCCACCACTTGACCATATGTGTGAACTAAGAGAAAAGTAGTTGTATAACAATAGTAAGTAGGATGGAAGCCCGAGTTGCAATCTGCTTTTGCAACTGATGACCTCTAACTTAGATTGTGTTCTATCCAAGGTGTACCATTGGCATTTTATTAATTATGGCTATGCCTATCTGAACTACAACATGGTGACTGTCAAAACCCAGTTCCTGATGATGAAGGCATCCTGGATGCCTTAGTATATCAGTCTATTGGTGTATTAGTCAGTGTTCTCCAGAGAAATAGAGACCATAGACTATATGTGTATGTGTATATACACACACATATGTTAACAGCAGCTATGAACAAATTTAAAAGTATATTTAGAAGCACACTACTAGTAGAGGAAATTTAACAGTTCACTTCCAGCATAGACAGAGTACCCAAACAGAAAGTCACCCAAGAAATGACTACCTTAAATGGCAAATTAAATTAGATGGACTTAATGGACACTTATAAAACATTATATCCCAACAGAGCATACTGCATGTTCTTTTTAAAAACTTGTGAAACATTCTCAAGGAAAGACCGTATGTTGGGATAAAAATAAGTTCCAATAAATTTATGAAGATTGAAACCATATAAAGTATTCAGAAACTAGAAATCAACCATAATTAGCCATAAGGATAAAGGGAAAAATCACAATTTTATGGAGAATAATCAGCAGCTATTATTGAATCAATAAATAAAGATACAATAAAAGATACTGGAGATGAATAAAAAAATGAAGACAGCTTATCCGAACCTAAAGGATACAGAAAAATTAACACTAAGCAGGACATTTACAATGATACTAGTTTACTTCATAAAACAAGAAGAATCACAAATAAAATTTCTAATCTTCCAATAAAAGAACAAAAAGAAAAACCAGGTTACTACAATTTAAAAAAGAACTTAGAACCAAAGGATATAAATTATTTTGTTTTAATTGTTAAGCTATGAAACCACTGTTGAAGTGTCCTTCAACAGAAGAATAAAAATTTGTGGAATATATTCTTAATGGAATACTACACAACTGTGAAAAACGAACTAGTGGTTTTGGGGACAAAATGGTATAAACTAGGAGTGATTATTACATGAAATGAGCTAAAAAGTGAAAGATAACAGATGATTTCTTTCACCTCTTGAATATAAATTTTTAAAAATGTATGCAAGAAAAATACTGCAGGAATAAATTTTGAACTTAGTAAAAGAATCTAATGACTCCCAGAGGAAGAAAGGTACAGGGAGAGGGGGATGGAAGAGGTTACTGGCATAAGTGGTTTGGTAAAGGGTAAGTGGAATATGTTCACATATGGAAGAGCAAAAATGTGACACCCAAAATAAAAATTAGTTAAAAATAGAAAGTATTTTGTTTTAAAAATACTTTATTTGACAAATATTAATTTAGCCTTTATTTTATTCTTATGGATCTAAAAGTTTACCACATCACTTGGTAAACAAATTTTTAAAATTCTATCTAGTTTACATTTTTTTAAATCAAAACTAACAGTCAAGTGAATCATGTGAAGTGAATACTTATAATAATAAATTGACTTGTTAATAAACTTTCACCTGATTTTATACAAAATCTGAGTAATATGTCTACCAACACAATACTTTAAACATTCATTTTATTTTAAACTTAATTTCACCTTTTCACATTATATCTTATGCTTCTATTTCTTCTTTTACTTTCCTTTCCCCTCAAGTCATGCTATTGTATAGATTTTTATAGAGTTTTCTGTGCTTTTCAGAATAAGTGTGAGCATAGATGAATGAAATAGAAATACCATAACACCATAAATATATTCCTGAAGGATCCATACTATGCTTAAAAAATAAACCAATAAGGCACATGAAACGGACAAGGCTAATTCAGACCAATAAAAATTTATGGAATCTTATCACCAGAATACCAATTAAAAACAATAATATTAGTAATAAAAATGCTAGCACAGTTCTTTTCCAGTATTTGGGCTGAACATCATTATTGGATATTCATTTACTTCTCTATAAAATTTCACTTTTTAAGGTGTAAATCATAGAGGAATTTGTTTCTGAAATACATTTTCATCAAATTAGAAATCTGATCCAGTTTGAAACTTCCTTCACCAAGCCACTGTTTTATATAGGGAGACATATCTATTTAGTATCTTCTCCCATGGAGGCCTGGTCACATAGTTTAACACTAAAGACTTGTGAATCTAAGTCAATCTTTTATTTTTTTTGTAATAAAGAAAGAACTCTGTATATTTTCAGTTTTCCCTCCCTTAAAGTTTGTATGTATTTTCAAAGCCTTTTCATTAGTTATGAGTTTCCCCTGATTACTTTAAAACAATGTTGAGAAAAATTGTGTATGACTTAACACAACTACCATGTTAATGCAATATACCTGCATCATTTTTCTATTTAAGAAGTAATGTGCACCCAAAAAATTGTAGTCTTTTCAACATTAATGTGAGTTAAACTTTTAAGTTCCATTCCATTTGCTCTTTACTCGTACACAGTTCCATTCCATTTATTCTTAACTAGACATTCTATTAGTTCAGATTTTGGTATAAAAAAAAGTCAAAATAAGTTTTCTAAAAAAACGCAAATTGACCTGGAGTTAACGGCGCCCTTCCCAAAGTCCTGAGAGCGGACTGAGGCTCTCGCGGACAAAAGAGGCAGCTGCAAAGGGGACTCCGACCCTGCTGAGAGAAGCAGGTAGCCCACCCGCACCACCTGAGACAGGTAGGATACGCTCCCTACCTGGAGCAGACTGTGGCGTCTCCCGGCTGTTGTCACGGAAACAGCCTG
>PVHY01022365.1:0-22499 GCA_004024945.1 Uropsilus gracilis
GAGGGAGAGTGGGAAGGAGGGGGAGAAGAGGGAGGGAGGGAGAAAGGCATTTGCATAACAAAGGTGACTGGTCTGTGAGAAAGGCATTCACCAGCAGGAGGTTAGGGTTTGAATCTGACTGGGAGAAGCAGGCAGATGATTATTAAGATTTAAAGTTCAAAAAGCTCTCCCTTGCCTGATAACATGACAAATGACCCACAGTTAAAAGTTATTCTGGATCCTCAATTTCTTCCCTTGAGATATTGAAATGTTAGAATGGATGATCTTTGGGGGTTTTTTCTAATTAATCAATTCATAGTTTATTATTTACTGAGAGCACTGAATTGATTGACAGGATTGACTATGGTGGTTAAAACAAGGAGACCCCGGTGTGATCCAGCCTATTCACAGAAATAGCCTAACAGTGGTCACTTACAGGTAAAGGTTCATAGTTTTTATCCACCAGGTGATAGTTTCCAGCTCCAAAGAACACCTGCCTCATCACCACTTCTATCCCCATCTTGGCTGACAGGCCCAATTTGTCCAGCCACCTGGAAAAGAGTGAAGAGAAGTTTTCTTTAATTTTGGAAAAACAAAACAACTCAATTCCAATCCCATATTACCTGATCAAACAGCTGTGTGAGATGAATTAATTATAAATAAGTCATTAAAGGAAATGGAGACTATCACAAACCCCCAAAAGACTATTAATACACCACAGATGCCCCTTTCAGAGTAAGACAACTTCCTACCTGACCTGACCCCCCCCCCCCGCCCAGTCTACAAATGAGATCTGAAGAAAAATTAGCATTAGGATATGTGAAATAAGCAGAATAAAATCATATGGATACCTCACCCCTCCCATCTTTAGTTGACAGCAAAACACACATTTTCATTCCTCTACACTTCATGCCCCATAAGCATAAAGGATGCCTTAATATGAGGATACAGAAAAGAGTATCCTTAATAAGAGGATACAGATTAAGAGTACTGAGTTACAACGTAGGTAAAACAGTTGCTTAAAGCCATCAGTTTGTGGTGGACGGATAATGAAGTGACTGAATGAGTCTTTAAATTCATCGGAAATGTATGAATAAAGTTTTTTATCTGAAATATCCTTCTCAGGGTTAAAGCCTAGATATAATTTATCCCAGTGTATTTCCATAAAGGAAGGAATTCGTGGCACTTGGTGGACCATAATTAAAGACAAAACTTGTGAAGCAATTCACTCAATGATTAATTTGGGACACATGTTACAGATGTCCAACAAGCTCCATTAAATCAATCTCTCAGAAAATCTGGCACACCTTTTGAGGCTCAGCCACAGAAACCATCTTTGATCAGATTTTTGACTGACAAGCTATTTCCGCTGACCAGGAAGATAGGAGAAGGCTCAGTACGTTTCCAAGGGGTACTACCTCACTCACATAAAGCCAGCCGCAAAGGTGTTGGACAGCAAAGGTGCGCCACCCCCGTAGGCAGAGCTTGTTTCTCCTAACCAAACCTTCTTGTGGGGGCAGATCTCCTCAACCACCTAAGAAACAGGAAAGTTTCCATGGTAATTGCAAATGATTCTACTAATTATGGTGTTGAAGACTACAGACATCCCCAACCTTAATTTCCCAGACCATCCATTCAATATAATTACAAAATATGTTGTGCTCACAGTCACTTAGGTCTTGGAGAATTTCTTTTGCTGGGGAAGGAATGTAAATAAGTGGGGAAGGAATGTAAATAAGTCCATGCTTTTGACTTAGGAGAATTAATTCCACCAAAAAACAATTGAAAGTAGTTTTAATTTCTATTCAATATTCAAAGAGAAGGAACAATGCTAAGGGGACTGAAAGTAAATAAGCTTTAGTACCTATTCTATAAAATCAGAAAAACGTGTATATTTATACACAAGTAGAACTTAGAATCAGCCAGACAACAAAATAAAGACAGATTTTACATCAAAAAGGAAAAAAATCAGACTATTACCTGGAAAACTTTTTGTACAGATAAAATGAAAGTGTCCAGCACATCAGGGTTTAGAAAATCATCTTCGGTAGCAATTCGACCATTCAAGTAGTAGCTAAATCAGAGAACAGTCAGAAAAAAAAAAACAACAAATCTTACTTCTGCTTTTAAGTAGAAAGTTGGCTCTTCTTGTTTCCCTTCTTGTCTCTTCTGACCTTCCTGTTAAAAGCCACACATTTTACAAGGAGAGATAGAAGGGGCCAATTACTGTCTTGAGAAGTCAGAGCTGCACTGCAGGTACTCATGCATGAATTACACATTCTTTGACAAGCACACTGATTTTAGCTACTTATCTGTTTCAAGAGTTAAATGATAGTATACCTTGATCTTGTAGAAACTACCACATTATTTAAACAAGTTAATTTTTTTGTTTTATTACTATTAAAATGCTAATACACTGCTGCTGCTTGCTACTCTGCTTCTTTGAACTATAAAGTCAATTAGCAGTTAAATGGAAATCTTTTTTAAAACTAGTTAGTAAATAAAGCTAGCATTACTTTCTCAGTTTTAAGAGCAGATGCCACACTTACTGATGCCATGTAATAGAGTCAATGACCTTTCCTCCAGTCATCAGAAAACTAGGAAAAAAAAAAAATGATGCTTTTAATTCTCACACCCACAGTATGTACATACAACACATGGAAAAATTTTATTTCCTAGAAATGGGCTACTTACTACTCTAGGATCAGACAAACAAAAATTTATTGATTCTGAGGCAATTTTATCTTAGGTGCCATTTGTTACCCTGATCCTTAGTATTCTGAACTGATCAGTCTTCTCTTTCAGTAAACCACCTTATTCAGCAGCAAATGCTGTAGTAATGTGGATTACTGAAGATGCTCCACCAGAAGAATTTATTTTTTGAAGTGTTCTACTTCCTTTAGCTCTTACCTCCTCAACATCTTAAGAGTTTTTCCTCGAGGCTGGCCAACATCAGGACCACAAAGTTTGGCAGTTTTGAAAGTGGATTTTTCTAAAAGTTTATGCAATTTAATAAAATCTTCTCCTAACTGCAATCCATCAATGAAAATACCAGCCTTCTTCCTGAAACTGTTAGGTTCTGAAAGACAGCAAAACTCAAAATAATCATTTGCTTAGAAATTACATGTTTAAAAATAAATATAGCAAATAAATATAGCAAAAAATTATGTGTGTTTAATTACACATAATTACAAAAACTTAGAAGCCAAAGGCAAAACAAGAGGAATTCCTGGTTTAAAAAGGTTTTATAGAGAATCAAAACTTTATGTACCTGAAGTATGACAGTTTATCAAATAATTTGAAGCTAATATTGGGGTTATTAAAGCAAGAATATTTCAAAAATAGTCTGTATCCAGTATGTAATAGCCTGATGTAGTTTTAAACAAGAAGGTAGTATTGGGGAAAGACATTTTAAAAGTTTTCTATGATTCCACTAAGAGCTTTGCTTAGAATAGTTTGTTTTACATAGAATTTTCACTCATAAGCTATATGTACATGTGAGCCTGGAAGAGTAAAGTTGGAGAAGTGTGAAGGAGATACAAGATATGTCCGACCTGCTTGCCAAATGTACCCCAATCAGGTGCTTCCCTAGTCCCTACTCCATCTCCCTGGAAACCAGATCTCTGGGCAAGATGAGCCCCAATAAAGGAGAAAGTCTAATGACATTGCTCTTTTACCTTTCTCTAGAGAGTGACATTGGTAAAGGGGAAAAATAGAGAGGTGTACAGAGATGGTAAGGATGGGTGCAGATGGCCGATTAGTTTCTGCAACCAAGTCTTTCAGCATCTTGCTGCAATGTGATTGCCTCAGTTTCTATTCTGTTTTCTGTGCTTCAACTTGCCAGTTACACTTTAGAGCCTCCTGCCTAAATCCACAACTAGGCATTATTATAACACATCTCATTACAGATTTGTATCCTTTCTCTTAGTTTGCTTTCTTGCTGTTCTGGCTCCTTTATAATGCAAGTCTCAAAAGAACAGGGGACCTTGCCCTGGAGCCAACCTGCCTGGCTTTAAAATTGCAACTCCTCCATTTAGTTGCTCAGCATCATACAGGCATTTATCTATAACTCTTTTCCTTGTGCCTCTATTATCATCTGTGAAATGACCATCATAATTATATCTATCTCGGGATGGTTATAAAGATAAAATAAGCTAATATTTATTAAATGATTAAATTTTGATAGTGCTCATCATATTATTACAATTTGTTTCCTATTTTATCTTTAGTTTGCAATGGCTGATGACTGGAAAAACCATTATACATATGATTTTTTAAACAAAGAATTTCTCTGAATGAATGAAAAAATAAGAACAAAGCCAGAGGGGAACTACTCTGACTTTCTGAAAAAATAGAAAAGAGGAATTAGGAATCTAAGTAAACCTGCACAGGAAATTAATAAAAATAGCTTTCTATATTGTGGTTATTATAGCTGGATGTAGAATAAGAATGTAAAATTATATTCCTTTAATTTAATTGATTCTAGAGTGGTCATTCCCCCTAGAGGTCTACAGATGTTTTGAAAGGATGTGGTTAATCACTAGCACTTTAGTTGGAATTTGTAAATTTCTTACAAAAAAGAATAAAAAAGTAGATAATCAGAAACTATTTTCAGGTAGGATTATATACTGAGTTCTTCTAACTTGAGCACATCATGGAGTTGCCAAGGGGTTATTGCAAGTAACTGACAAGTTGAATAAATGACAAGTTGACAAACTGTAAAAGGAATGAAAGGGTGAAAAGCAGATTCTATGTTACAGTTTTGCTGAGTCAAGCCTGCCAAGCTTTATGCACCAAAGTAACCCTGCAAATCTCAAGGGAAACTGGGAACAGTGGAAGTTACTGGTGCCAAGTAGTTGTTCTCAGTTCATACATAACATAAACTGGGATTATCAACAGGTTCTGGGATATATGGTTTTTCTGCAAATAGCTTTTTAAAATTTAACTTTTTTTTTAAGAGACTAGGTCTCGCTATGTTGTCCAGGGTTTTCTTGAACCTATGGACTTAGGTGATCCCCAGCCTCAGACTCCCAAGTAACTGGGATTCCAGGCGAGTGCCATCACACCCAGCTTTGCCAATAGTTTTATTGCTAACCATTGACATGAATGTGCTGAAGTGAGAGTATATTTGCTTACAGTGAAATAATTATCATAAATGAGCACACAATGGCAAAGGGAATCCCCTTATTAGTGACACTCCCAGGGATACTTACCGTTACCTAATTCCCAGGAAATGTTATAATGCTTGGAAGAGCAGTAGTCCAAAAGCAGCTGAGCATTGGAACTGTTCCACTGCAAATCTGCTGTTCTTAGTAATGCATTTAGACCAAAGATCAAGTCAAGTCCTGAGCAATTGGCAAAATTATATAGCATGTCCATTGAGCTATCTGAAAGAAAAATGTTGCAGTTTAATGGTTAGGTTAGCATCACACCTGGATGATGGCCTCCAAATTTGTTCTTCAAAATGAATTACTACTGTTGCTGAATTGAAGACTATCCAGTTCCAATAAAGTGAATATAATTGAGAATAAAACACAAAACAATCGAACTGATGAGTTAAAAAAAAAATCAATGTGACATTTGCTTCAGTTGTTGAGTGAAGACTCATGAACGCTACTAGAAATTTTTCACAGGTCTTTTTCAAGTGACCTCAGGTGAACTGAGGAAACAATTCATCACGCACAAGCCAAAATTTCCCTAGTCAACATAAACCCCATCCTCCATCATCTTGATATCTCTGACAAACCTACTCATAAAATGTTTTTATAAATTTAATTTTATTTAAAACAAATGTTGGGAAACTTCATGAACATGATCTACCAATTTAAAACAAATAGAATTTTACAGTTTTAAAGTTGGCTTAGAGCTAGAGCTCTAAGGGACCTTGGGTAATGATAGTGAACTTACTAGTAGATTTAGCAAACCAACATACAGGTAATCTCACCAAATTTGACTCAAGTAAATAATTAAAAATTTAGTGTATAGCTAGTGATTTGAAAATAAAAGATAAAAAATTGTTTATTTTAAATTCAAATTTAACAGGGCAACCCTACTGAAAAGAGGTATTGCAGAATCTTATATTTAAAAACAATTTTTTTTTAGACTAGGTTTCGCTATATTGCCCAGGATAGTCTTGAACCAGGGGACTCAAGTGATCCCTAAGCCTCAGCCTCCCAGGTAGCTGGGATTAAAGGTGTGTACCACCACCACATCTGGCTATAATCATTTAAATTTTCAAGGGAGACACCTTGATATCTCTTAATCATGATGAGAACTATTATTATTAGGTTGTTTGGACCTAAAACTTAATAATCAAAACTCTTATGTATTTGGGGGTTGAGGGTTAGGTATTCTGTAAAAAATTACTGAGTTGCTAAGTTACCATAAAATTTTAGGAATTTCTCAACTCAATCTTCTAACCATAGTCTAGTCTATACTCACTTTTGAGAGTGGGAATAATTTTGAGTGCCATCTTTTAGTCAGTTATATGCATAGCACACCTGCAGTTTCTATGTATATTAAGAGTCATTTGTTAAGCAAAAATTCACTCTTGAACTCTCTTAGTTAAAAAGATAAACCTCTATCTGGCAAATACACCCTTTTCCTTTAAAACAGGCTTTTAATTTTTTTGTCTCTAAGACTTCAGCTTCGAATACTTGGATTATCACAACAGTGAAACCGGGGGTTTAATATTGCTGTACACAAAGGCTGTGGGGCAGAGGTGACTCTGGCTAGGGGTTTCAAGTGTTTTGATGTGTGTTGTTACCTAATTCCACAAAACTATTTCCCACTATCAAGGAATTAAGACCACAGCATTTGGAAAACTTTCAAGTTCTGCAGCCCATCTTTAGAGCCACAGAAAGGACAGTAACGAACATTTGCCATCACTGAGCCTTCCCCAAAATTCTACCCCCATTTTCCTATGAGAAAACAGAGGCCCAAAGAAATAAAATGTTTTGTCAATATCACAGAACAATTTGACAGCAGTGCCTATTGTGAGGGCATACTAATGATAACCTTGTCTTAGGCTTTTATATTTCAAAAGCATTCATAGATCAGGATCTTAACACCTGAGCTCCAGGTCCCATCTTTCCACCTACCAAGAAGTGATAAGAGGGGGCCCATGGACCCTGCCTGAGCCTCAGCTTGGATCCACACCCTGGAACTACACCTTCAAGCGCCCACCTCACAAAGCCCAGATTTAAGTGATTCATGGAAAAACCCTTTGTACATCATCAAAGTGCTTACAGATACAAAACACTGCTATTGTCTAACCCTTTAGAATGATCAGATTCTCAAGAGAACTGGAATGTTTGCATTCTGCAGTAGTTATTTAATTCCTAATTTCCTTTCCCTCTATTTTCTTTGTATGTACTTGGAATTTAGATAGCTAGAAATTCTATTATACGCAATAAACTTGAATAGCAACATTTTCTAGACTAAGTCTTGTCTATTACTGAGTTTAAATCCATTCTTTTTTAAAATTTTCATTATTTTATTAAGGTAACATTGGTTTTCAACACTGTATATGCTTTAAAGGTATAGTTTCACACCACTTGCGTTGTTTGTTACCCCACCACACTCACAACAAAGTACCAGTAACCCTCTTTTATAGTCCATTTGTCATACCCTCACTCCTACTAAGGGTGCCAGGATTCTGCAGTCAAATTTCTAAGGTTTTTGTTGTTGTTTGGTGGTTTTTTATTTATTTTATTTTTGCATATACACACACATTATTGTGTACCCCGGGGTTTTCCCACTTCCTTAACACCTGTTAACCATCTTATTCTTTTTTGTCCTCTGCTTCCCCTATTTCCTTCCCCCTCCTCCTCGCTTGTTCTTTCAATTCTGTTGGTTGTTTCTGATCTTTCTTATTCATTTGTTTGCTTTTTGCTATATTCTTCATATAAGTAAGACCATCCTGTATTTCTCTTTTTCTTTCTGGTTTATTTCTGTTAATAAGAGTCCTTCTAGCTCCACCTATGTTGCTGCAAGTGACACATGTTTGTTCTCCTTGGTTGATGCATAGTATTCCATCATGTACATATGTCACATTTTTTTCAGTCATTCATCAGTTTTGGGGCATTTGGGTTGTTTAAATTCATTCTTGAAAAAACAAAAGAGCCCACCCAGTTTACTCCCTCCTGAAAATAAGAACAAGGAAACTCATACTAATTATTCAGTTCCTTCATAATTCAATTTCTTGTTTTATGAAATACTGAAAAGCTCTGGGACAAAGAGAACCTATATGACACATTGAAAACCGAGACTGGCTGGGCATGGTGGCACATGCCTGTAGGTGGCAGCCTAGGAAGCCACGGCCAGGGCCAGGGATCACGGTTCTAGTCCCACTGGGGTCATGAAGCAAGTCCTAATCCCAAAAAAATTCCTGGGCGTGGTGGCACACGCCTGTAATCCCAGCTACCTGGGAAGCTGAGTCTGGGGATTGCTTGAGTCTGTGGTACCCTGGGCAACGTGAGTCTGCAGTCTCACAGGCAGAAATAGCAAGACCTAGTCTTAAAAAAAAGAAAAGAAAACTGATACGGACTTTTACTTTGGCATTAAACCATGTACATTTAAATAAGTGTGCCCAGTAGCCAGCATGGAAGTGAGCAATGGGGTGGAGTGGGGTGATGAGGAAGAAAGATAATGAAGGAGACAAGAAATTAGCTCATTAAGTATGATTATTTTAATAAGGGAGTCCCCTTTTTTTGCAGTCACACCCAGAATTATATCTTTAGCACTTCTTCCTTTTCCTGCCCAAACAGGTTTATAGTGAGTATATGCTCATGACAAATGTTTTTGTCACTTCCACTTAAATGACACTCATGCAAGGGGATGTGTGAATAGAAAACTTACTCCCTTCTTCTAGGACAACTGTTTCAAGGTACACTAACTAAACAACAAACATGTCTTGCTTCAAGGGAGTTTTACTATCTCTTGTAAGATGCCACCCCAAGATACTCAGCATCATCAACCTCCTCCATGGAGGCTTCAGAGATACTTGCCACTAAAAAGGGTAGGTGCCCAGACTAATCACAGTAGATTTTTGTCTTCATGGTTCTAAGACATGCAGGTGAAAATAGAAAATTTAAAGCAGAAGTCAAATTCTAAGTACAAACTGCCTGCATTTGCCATACATGTTAGCATTGCCAGGGTGGCTGGTGCTAACATATTTGGAAGAGGAAGTCCTTTCCCCTGGTGTATAAATAAGTCCAAGACCCAGAGATAAGAGGAGGTGTTGGAAACTTACCATTTAGTTCCAGATAAGTCAAATGAGGAAGCATATCCTTTTTTTAAAAAAAGAATTGAAGGTAAGTCTATATAATATTTAACATGACTCCTCCCTCCCCCAAGGTGAAAGGCTATAGATTACTAATGCCGTGACCCACTAAGACAGATCTACAGCATGACCCAGTACAGATGATACCTACTACTGTTGGTCTCTTGTACTTCTGTCATTCTTTTATTGGGACCCATGGTTGCACTGACTTAAGTCAAATGCCATTCAACTACAGGTAATGTTATTAAAACATCAGAGTACTTCCCCTCTCTTTAAAAAGTACATAATAATTTTGAGGACTATATTATTGCTTAGCATATGATCTACTTACATTTTTCAGTACCCAGTTAATAAAAAAAATTTATCAGGTACACTGAAATACAGGTAGTGTAAAGTCTAACAAAGATAACAAATTTACTTTCAATAACAAGCTTTTAGAAATGTTGACTAAACCAAATTAACATCAAGATTATTTTTGTTATCCAAAGAATAAAATGAACAATATCTTAGCAGGTTATTTCCTTAAATAAGATCTGGGAAAACATCATCTCTTAGTTGGGTATACAATGCCAGTCTTTAAAGAGTAGTGTATATCACATTTAAATCAGGATAGCTTGGTTCACTTGTTTTAAAGCTCTGTATGACATTGTTATCCCATGTGAAAGACTGGAAATTGTTTCAGTGAATGGAATTAAATTCTTGGGAAGTTAATCTAGTCTTGTGTTTGCAAAGTTACAGGGGAAGGATAAAGAGAAAGCTGCTTGAGTAAGAGAAATGCAAATCAAAACCACAATGAGATACCACCTTACACCAATAAGAATGGCCCACATCCAAAAAACAGACAAGTGTTGACGTGGATGTGGAGCGAAAGGAACACTTTTACACTGCTGGTGGGAATGTAAACTGGTCCAGCCACTATGGAAAGCAGTGTGGAGGATCCTCAAACTAATGAAAATGGAGCTACCATTTGACCCAGCAATACCTCTTCTGGGAATCTACCCAAAAGCGACCTCAATGTGGGTACAAAGGGACACCTGTGCTCGAATGTTTATTGCAGCACTATTTATAATTGCAAGGTCCTGGAAACAACCCAAATGCCCCAAGACAGATGACTGGATGAAAAAGATGTGGTATATATACACAATGGAATATTATGCATCAATAAAAAATGACAAATTAGATGAATTTTTGGTAACATGGATGTACCTAGAAGAAATCATACTGGCAGAAACAAGTCAGAAGGAAAAAGACAAAAACCAAATGGTCTCACTAATATATGGACAACCAAATGAAAGCACACAACTGCGGGAGGGGAACAGCTGGAGTGGCCAGGGAGGGGAGGTGGTGGGGGACCCCCAGGGATCACAATGATGTGAAATGTATATATAAATAAATAAATAATTAAAAAAAAAAAAAAGAAAACTGCTTGGTGGCCAAGATTGTCTGTATGACCCAGGATTCCCCTGTCTAATGATACACCCACTCATAACAGGGGTTCCTTCTAGAAGGGGAAACAGAATGGACAATGAAGTGTGAAGGGTTTTCACATTTTACTCTTCATACTTTTGTACTTTTGCATTTTACACAAAGACTGCAGCTATGTTTTGCTTAATTTCCTAGTACTTCAGAGCAGTAAAAGTTATGATTTACTCATGAATGAATGATTTTTATATTTGACCCTTGTTTGATTCCAAGACTAGTAAGCAAGGTGTTAAAAGTCTATGGGATGCATTTCATTTCTTACTTGTGAAGGTGATGTTCTTGAACTTTTTCTGATATTGTTCTTTGAGTAGCAATTGCTCCTGAAAGGGCCATTCTAATTGTAAGCTTTTCTCCACATCAACAGGGATGGAACCAGAATTGCAAACATCTGCAAATGGAAGAAATAATCTAGAGAATCTGTTTTCACAGTGAGATCCCATACATATAATTAGTTAGCTACTTATGTGACTCAAGCAGGATGGCTAAGCTTCTGGTTATTAGGTTTAAGATCAGAGAAGGATATATTCTACCACACATGCAGAATTTACTGTCCAATTACCATGAAAACCAGCCCAAAGGCAGGTTTCCTAAGAAAGATTGGGCATATATTGAAACAGATATATGGGACATAACTTTGAGTTCTGTAACAATTCAGAAGTTTCCACAGAAGTGGGAATTACCAGAGAACCTCACTGTAGAAAACCTAGTTTGGTTCTAGTTGGGTTCACTTTAAAAATACACAGGCATTTGTTTTACATAAGCTATATCTGCTGTGTGGTACTTCCTCTAGTTATAATGATAGAACAGGAAATGACTTTTTTTCCTTCAAGCTTGGTATTATTGAAGCTTCCAAGAACACAACATTGCACTTGAAAAATCCACCACTATCCTGTGAGGCAAATTGAACTGCTTTATCACAGGACAGCAGGGATGTCAGGAGCTTGCTGCCAAGGCTGGCTGACCTGTCAACAACTTCCTTCCTGGAAAACTGCACATTCTGGCTTTCTGGAAGCCTGGGCCACATTGATGCCTGTGCTCACAAAGGCTGTTTCAGAGGCACTTGGATAATTCCAGTGACATCCCATCCCTTCACAGGATGAAGAAAATTGATAAGCAAAGGACAGTTTCCTGTCTGATCTTATGAGAACATTTGAACTTGCATAACCAACCAGTGGGAAAGAGCAAATCTAAACATGAAGTATTCTAACTTGTTATTCCAAAAAGATTCTCCTGCTTTTTTTCTAATTAGTATTCTATCAATTTTGGCTCCATTACTGGCAAACTGTCCTAAACACTTCCTAAATGAAGAAAATAAACAAAAGGGAAATGTATTTAATTGAATATTTAAATGATTAAACATTTTTCATTGAGACATACATTATACACACTTATTTTAATGCACTAAATATGTGATGCTTTGAGATAATGATTTTGCTTCCATTTGATGTCTGTTTAGCACTTATGAAAGATGCAAGACAAATCCTTAGGCCTCCCTAGGGCAGCCCAGAGACCTCCATTATCACAATCACTTGAGCTTGCTAAACTCAGATTGTAAGGTTGGAGATGAGGAATCCAAATACCCAAACTTTCTCCAGGTGGTTATGCATAGTCAACAAAGTTTGAGGTCCACTGCCCTATAAATCATTTTAAAATCCATTCTTAGGAAAGAGAAAATCTCCAAGTCCCCTTGTTACAGCTTTCACCCACATTCTATCTCTAGAATAAATGAACTCTGATTCATCTGTTGCCTTCCAACTGTAAATACTCAAGTATGCCCAGCAAATCTTATTTTGTGATATTTCATACCCATGAAGTCAGCTCACTGTTTCCTCATTTATGTGGACACCTCCACAGGTTAGTGAGAAATCCTTAATTTTTTATTAATAGTTAGATGTGGGCAATAACACTTTTCTCTGAGAGTGCGCACAACTGACTCAAGTTAATGATTAGTCTTTAAAAGTTTCACCCTGGTTGACTTGAGATTGCCAGTAACTTCTCTCTTCAAAAGTTGGTTCCTTCTTGGGATCAAAAATTAGGAAGTCTGTCTTGGTGCCACCAAATCTCAGGTATGCTGGAGACAAACCTCTGGCCAGAGTGCGAAGTTTTGGAGAACTGTAATGAAAACAAGCAAGAAATTAAGGTTATTTTTCCAAATCAATCTAGTCAAACCTGTTTACTCCTTTCTCTTGGGAGACCAATCTTTTAATACCTGACTGGACAGACCTAAATGGGGAGAAGTCATTTTATTGTAAAAGGGGAATTGGTACCAAAGGAACGTGAAACTCTAATCTGACAGTTACATTTTAATTTAACAAGTAGAATAGCACTTAGTATTTTTGAAAGATTCCTAACCTTTTATGATTGGTGGAGGCAAAAAGATAAGAAAGTTGAAAACTATAGGACTGATGATGGTGTCTCTGAAAAACAGATCGTCTTCATAATGTCTTCATTATGCTTCTAGAGAAGTTAAAAAATGACTTAGGATTCCATCTTCTCTCCCTAACCATCTCTACTTTGGAAGGAAAGTAATTTCTAAAATTCAAGTAAAATGACTTAGTGTTGTATAAGATTCTAATTCTTATCACTGATACCTCCAGTTTGAACAATTCTAGGTACATATCCCATGAAGCCCAGAATTCTTGTCATAGGTGCCATTTATGTGTGCAGGATAGTACCAAAACTATATAATGAATCAGAGTGATTCATAATCCCTTCGCGAAGAAAGGTGAAGATGTCATGAGTTTAAATGAACAAACTAAGAAAACAGAAGACATAGGTGACAGGGCACCTTTCTACACTTCTGAAGCCTCACAGGTGTAATCCTGGCAAACTGTTCTGTTTTTAAAACAGAAAACCAATGTGTAATTCTCAGAATGACCCAAATTCATCAGTTTACATGCAGCTTTGTTTTAAGTCAGAGAAGTATTTCAGGAGACTATCTAATTCCAATACTTCTTTTTTGAAATTTACCTGTTTATTTAATCAAGAGAACTATTCCTTAGCTCAATATTCATGTTTTGTAGTTCAGGAACATCAGTCAGTAATAAAACTTCCTTGAAATTCAATCCTCAAAAAATTCTTTAGGAGCCCCAATTACTTTGAGTTCTGGGAGAAATCAGCTTTCCCATCTCTAAATCTTTCACTGAGACATAATTTTTGTAGAAATCTGCATGTACCTTCTTTCTTAGTGCAGCCACAGCAAACCAAGAGAAAGCTGCAGCCCCCAGGGATATAATGAATCGCCCAACTAGATGAAATTGCGGATACTCAAAAAGAAGATCTCACATCTGAGGTTTCAACAGAGCATTGGCAGCAAAACATTCTAGGAACTAAAGACCTGATGTAAATTTCAAATTTAAAAATGCAAAATTATGCCATATACCTAACTATATGTAGTGCTATGTAAACTTTTCAAAAGCTTGCTTTCTTTATGCTCAGGAAAAGGAACAAATATAAAATTTGACCAAGGATATCTCCTGAACTAAATACTTCAGGGATTTCTCTTCACCATTTTTTATTTAGAACTCATGAGCATTTTACTGGACTCTTCAGTAAAGTAGAAGGTATTTTTACCTTCATTAGAAAAATATAAAAAGTTACAGTTTATGCTTACATTTATGTAACGGCAAATCTGTTCACCTTATATATTAAAATTTTTCTTTGATCTAATAGTTTATTATCTTTGCATCTTAGAGGAAATTAAATATTTTTGTGGGTCTCAAACAAAAAAATAAGGCACAAAGTGAGACTTCAGAAATGTTTTCTAGCTGGATGTCACTTTGACAGCACCACAAGATCCTCAAAACCACTTGAAAATAAAAAAATACTAATTTGGACTAAGTCATCTTCACTTAATTAAAAACCAAAGTGAAAATAAACTGTAGGAAGGTTAAAGAACATTAGTTGCATAGGTACAGAGTTTTAGTTTGGGAAGATGAAGTTCTAAGCTGGGTGGTAGTGACAGTTACTCTACAATGTGAATGTGTGCAGCGCTACTGATATAGGTATTTTTTAAATAAAAATCAAAATGGCAAAGTTAATGTTTTGTATAATTTACCACAATAAGATAAATGGTACAAAGAAAATAATCTCAAGCGGGACCATAATATATGCAGGAGACAGCAGCGGTTATTATTCTGTGGTATGATAGATGGTAGACTCTTTTCTGTGTTTTATGAGATTTCCATAAGAAAATATTTAAATGTATATGAGGTGAGTTTGTGTGTGTGTTTTGTTTTTGAAGAATAAGCAATGAAACCAAGATTCATTAAAGGAGACAGAGGCATCCACTCACTGATTCAACAAATATCAATGCGGGTCTAGTTGTACCAGGCACTACACTAATTTCTGGGGATACAGTAGCAAACAAGACAGAGATAGTTGCTGGCCTCACATAATTTATAGTCTAGTGATATATAACAACAAATAAGTAATTCCCAAACAAGGCTATGAAAACAGACAAATGGGTTCCTGACCCAGACTTTGGGCTGGGAGTAGGAGGTGATTAGAGTTTTTCTCAGGAAAATAACTTCACTGATAGACATGTGACATGAATAAATCTTATCCAGCTCACAGACTGTGAGATGAAAGTGAAAGAAGTGCTTTTTGCATTTAAACAAAAGCCTGGGCAGGGCCCAGAGTCTTTCACTGCACTACCTTAGCACATTAGACTTCACTTAAAAAATATTAAGTCTTACTATGATGATATGAACATAAGACAAAATCATAAGAAGAACTGAAGAGTGTGGCCAGAGCCTAAAAGGCAAAGAGAGGACAGACTGGAGAAGCAAACAGGATTTCATCATGGAAGAACTTTAGTCCCATTTCCAAGATTTCCAACTTTATATGAAGGCAGTGGGAGTCATGATAGGATTTAGTGGGTGATCACTCTGTATTTTATTTTGAAAAAGAATCTCAGGCTGTCGTGTAAATAACTGGATAGAAGGACCAATTCTACAGTTATGTTAGTGTATATAGAAAGAGTTGGACTGAATAAGGTAATAGTGTTGATGAATCGAAATGGATAAATTCAAGATGTATTTAGAGGTACAAGTAATAGACTTTCACTTTAATTAGATGTTGGGAAAGAGTTAAAGAGCACTCCTGGGGAGTATCTTGGAAGATAGCAAAATCATTTACTGAGAAGAAGAATTGGTATTAAATTGGATATGGGGATGAAAACAGGGGTGGGGGACTCAGCCTTTTGGAATTTGAGATACCAGTGGAAGATAAACATATTTCCATGGGACCCTTGATCATGTGAGTTTGGAGCACAGGAGACATAGCTGGGCAAAATTAAGATCAGAGTTCTTTGTAAGAGTCAGTGACTAGTCACTCTGGGGTACTGGGGAGCAGAGACATGGCCCTAAGACGGGTAAGGGAAAATTCCTCAGAGATGGTCATTCCAGGTAGTTTCTGTTCCCTTGACTTAAACTAGGCAATGATTCTGATCCTTGGCAGTTTGACTATGTCTGATCCTAGAGAAAACTCATTAATATTTGTCTAGCTGATATTCATAAGAAATTAAGATGGTAGGTGAGAGACTGAAGTTCTGTGAGAGTCAGAGGGAAAACAAGCATGGAGCTGTGGTGTCACAAGCTGTGCATCAGTGTGTAGTCTGTGTCTAATGCCTGAGACCCAGAACCTGGTTTCCTGAAATAGTGACTGTAATCCCTTTGGTCACTCAAGATCACAGAACTCTGCCTTTATTTCTTCCTAGCATCCACAGCTGTCTGAAATTAACGTCTTCATTTGTTTCCTCATTCTACTACCTACATCAGTATCCAGCCTTGAGGTGAACTCTGAAAGCAGAGACCTTACCAGTTCATCAGAATCTCTCAGCAACTAGATAAGTACCGGGAGATAACTGGTGCTCTCATAAATATTTGTGAAGTATATTTAAACAATCAAGTGCAGTCTCATCAAGAGCAAGTGGAGCCAGACAGCGGCTATTTCCTAAACACTGTGAAAACTCCGTGTTATGGCTTCTGCCTAGTTGAGAAAATCACATGTTTGTTTCAAAACATTGGTATTAAAGAACTTTCTGTTTACCTACTTCAGAATGAAATATATTCTTGTTTTGAGAATACACTATTGATGCCCTCTAACAAAAATCAGATTTAAAAAGCTGCAAAACATGTCATAGAAACAAAACTAATCAAAGGCACAGTATTTAAGCCATAAACAGGAAAAAGAAAGGAAAACAAAATCTATTACCACAGTGATATGGATATAACAAAAGAATACATATAAGCAGCTGTCAATTTTCCATTTCTGAAGCAGCTGTTGCAGGGAAAAGTCTGCATGTATTTTGTTTTACCTTTGGTGCAAAAACAAGTTGCTTATCTCTGACACAAAAGCAGAGATGTGCTGGAGCTGGCTTGTACTGGCTTGTGAACCCAAATGTTAAAATTTGAGGAATATTGTGAACCTGTTGTTACTTTGTTGGCAGTTTGAAATTAGCCGTGGTGAGAAAATTCATACCTCAGAAACAGAAAAAAAGTATAAGCCAGTCTCCTCACTTCCAGAGAGCACAGTATTAACATTCTGTAGCACACCACAGCATGAATAGCCATTTAAGCCATGCAGGTGGGTGAAACCACTCAGGAAATTTCTGAAGTGAAAAGAGGGCCTAGCCCACATCCAAAGAACGGGCAACAAGAATTGCTGGAGAGGATGTGGAGAGAAAGGAACACTACTACACTGCTGGTGGGAAGGTAAACTGGTCCAACCACTATGGAAAGCTGTGTGGAGGACCCTCAAATTAATGAAAATGGAACTACCATTTGACCCAGCAATTGCTCTCTTAGGAATCTACTCAAAAGAGACTTCAATGTGGGTACAAAGGGACACCTGTGCTCGGATGTTTACCTCAGCACAATTTATATTTGCAAGGACATGGAAGCAACCTGAATGCCCCAAAACAGATGACTGGATGAAAAAGATGTGGTATATATACACAATGGAATATTACTCATCAATTAAAAATGACAAATTTGATGATTTTATGACAACATAGGTATACTTAGAAGAAATCATATTAGCAGAAACAAGTCAAAAAGAAAAAGACAGGAGCCAAATGGTTTCACTAATACATGGGATATAGTGAAAAAATAAACAAAAGCCATGAGGAAAAGACAAAACAAGCTAAGCACCAAACTGAAGCACACAACTTTGAGGAGGGAAAGGGGGGAATGGAGGGGAGAGTGGGAGGGGGGTAAATGCCTGGGATTACAATGTTATGAAATTTATATATAAATTAAAAAAAAGAAAAGAAAAGAGGGCCTAGGTCAGAAATCTGAGGAACACTGACATTTAAGACAAACTAGAGAAAGAGATGGGAAGAACTACTAGGGAAGCCAGAGAAAACCCAGAAGAGGAAGTAATAGACTCACAGGGATGAGAAAGTGTTTCAAATGTTAATTTTGCAGAATGCTTCCAAAAGATTTTATTAGTTTTCTAGTAGTATAAATGAAGTGCCACAACTGAGGGTCTTAAACAACAGGAATTTGGTGTTTCATGGTTCTGGGGGCTGGACATCTGAAATCAAGGGATTATGGCAAGGTCAAACTCCCTCTGAAGTGAAGAAGAAGAATCTGTCCAGCTTCTAGTAGTTCCCAGAGCAGCATAGTTCTAATCTTCAAAAGGTATCCTCCCTGTACATGTATTTGTCTCCAAATTCCCCTTTTTATTAGAACATCAATCATCTTAGACTTTGCTCACTCCATTCCAGTATGACATTAGGTGACAAATTACATCAGTAACGATCCAAATAAGGTCACAGTCTGAGGCATCTGAGATGAGGACTTCAACAAATACATTGGAGGGGCATGGTGGGGGGACGCCTAAAACTTTAGCCCATAACAGAAACCAAGTAAGATAAAGACTGAAAGGTGTTCATTGGATTTTGCAATAAAAGGTCATTGATGATGTTGAAGAGACTGATACTAAACCCACAATGGCAGGGAATCTTGAAGGTGAAACAAGGAAGGAATAGGCAGCAAAAGAGTCTGCAAAGGAGAGACAGAAGTATTTGTACAGGCAGGTGTGTGGGATGAGAGGGATTTCAGGATATATTATGTGCCGATGGGGAGAGAACAATAAAAAGGGAGAGGATGACGATACAGGGAAAGATGGCTGATGGAGTAAAATTCTTGGGAAGAAAATGATGTGGGGTGCAGAGCCAAGCTAGAACTGGCCTGAGAAGAGAGAACTTAAGAGAGCTGGAATATAAACTCACATGATACATCTTACAGGTTCAATAGAAGGAAGTTTTTCTAATGTGATTTCATTTTCTTTGAGAAATGGAAAGTCAGGCTCAGAGTGATGAGGTGGTGATGGGATGAGCATTTTTGAAGGAAAAGGAGAATGAGAGAGGCAGGAAAAGTAGAGTAAAGGGATAGCATTCAGGGTTAGAGAGTCTGGAGCTCAAGAATTTATAGTGCAATTTCAATCTATGTAGCTGTGAGATTCACCCCTGGGCCCAAGAGCTCAATAGACAGACTTGTCCCAGCTCTACAGAGTGGCCTGAAAGACCAGAAGCAGAGACACATACATAAAAGTGACTTGTTGTTATGCATTGCAATTCATGAGTATATAATATTTTTCTATTTCCAGATTTCTGGAATTTTAGAGACTTCAAAGAAGGAAAATACAGTAAGACTAGGCTAGGTTTGGAATTTTAGCAGGAAGAACAATGGGATAGAGGTTTGGGAATTTTATCACAAGAATGGCTTAAGTGATCAAGGAAGACATCCAAGACATACTGTCCACTATAGTAACCATTAGGCATATATGGCCAGCACGCGATACGTAACTAAGTGAAACTGAGATGTGCTATGAATATAATATGTTAACCATGTTTTAAACAGCTGGTTAAAAAAAGAATAGTAAAATATCTCATTTATGTGTTCATATTGATTACATTGAAATGATAATTAATACTTTACATATTGAGTTAATTATTTTATTAACAGCAAGTTTACCCATTTCTTTTCACCCTTTTATTAAACAGGACTACTAGAAAATGTACAGTTCCATAGGTAGTTTGCATATGAGATTCATGTAAGAGAGCCCTGACTGTCTCCAGCTCCCATTTTTTAGGATCTCCTCAGAGTTTTGCATATAGTTTGGACTTAGTAAATATTCTGATTGGGAATTCCTAGGATTAGGAATTCCTAAATTATTAGGAAATATTCTAGAGAAGGGCAAATTGAAAGATGCTCCTATCCAATTCTAGTTTGTTCCGTCACTGGAATTTCAGTTTTGTGTGCTCTATCTTTTCTAACTATAAATGTGAAAAGAAGCAACCACACACATCTGTTTGCCATCGTGGGAGATCCAAAGCATGAGACTGATTAATTTTGCTTAGGTCTTTTTGAAGTATTTTAGAATTTCAGCGCTGAGTCACCTACTCTCAAGTCAGGGCTTCCTTTCATTATGGCAGCCTTCTCGTTTGCTTCTGGACAATCTTCTCCTTCCATACCCTATCCTGTTCCTTTGAAACGTGTAAAATGCTTCACTTTCTTTTTTATATACTGTTGTCTATGCAATTGCATCTGGGTTCAAACCGTGCTACTTCATGTAATAGCTGCTTGATACCAGGCACATTATTGAATCTCCTGGAGTTCAATTTCTTCATTTTAAAAATGGGAGTAAAATAATGACGATAAGAATGGTACTGATACTTGAGAGGTGTCAGCCCTACAGCAAGAACAGAAGCAACCATGTTTTGTAAACAAACAAATAGGGATGCTATGCTCTTTTGTTTTTTCATTATCCTCCAGCTTTTAACAAAACAATGGGTGTGAGGAGAACTATGGGAAATGAAAAACAAAAGTATTATCCTCACCAAATTGTAGATGGGAAGTTCTATGTATGTTCTACTGTGGTGCTTATCAATTCATCAATAGTTAGCTTGACTGTGGTTATTTAAGACCTGAACCTGAAAAGCCATACTTCAGATTCTTTTCTTTTGGATCTATTGCTCCAGAAAGAAATCCCCAAATGACCTTCCTTAGAGAGGGGGTGAAGCAGCTGACTGTAGCAGCAGCAGATGACATGAGTTCTCATGTAGTAGACAGCAAATGGTCATCTACTAAACCCCTCTCTTTTCAGTAAGGTACATTACCTTAACCCTCTCTTCCCTCCCTACCCTCCCAGTTAGGCCTTGGAGACTTCAGGTATAGAACCCTGTAGGTGAGCCTTTCTCCAGAGTAATTTTTTTCCAACCAGGTGTTGACTGGTATAAGCTTTGCCTAAATAAAAGGATAAAAGATTTTTCTCCCTACCAGGAAATTCTCCCTCACCTGCCATATGGAGAAAGAGGATGGCTAACTATAACCAATAACAAAACAAACAAACAAACAAAAAAGCACACAGAAAACTGGTGAATATTTAACATTTACCACTTTCCATGAGGAAGTATTTAGTGTAAGTTTACGACATTTTTTTTCTGTCCTCGGCTCTGTGTTAAATACTAGTTTATGAACTGATCTAATCTTCATAACAATCCTACAAGGAAATGAGCTTGTTGTTGCCAAACCACCTATGTGTAAGAAGCAGGTCACCCAGCTTTGGCAGAGTTGAGAATCCAGTCAGGGTGGTCTGACTGTCGGCTCTTAACTGTTGGGTTACCTGCTTTTACCTGAAGAATAAGTGTCTGAAACTAGTAACTGGCAGTGTGGGTAGGGGAAAGACTGCCTGTAAGGGTTGAGCTATGACAAGATTTCCTGCTGTCTGGGTAGGTTGGGCTACACTGTCTCCAGAGGCTCTGCTGACCTAGATGAGTGGCTTAGATGACCTGGGATTGTCTCCGCAGCTCCCTATCTTGGGCTCAGTCCACACACCCAGGGGGAGAGGCCAGTGAACCTGCACCAATTTCAGTCTTTCTCAGATGAGAAAAAATTACAGCTCATAAAGCAGTGCCACATTTTGCAGCCTCATCTGAGAGATCTTTTTATTAAGATGCTATAACTCACTGTAATAGTTTCCCAGTCCCATTTGTTTAGTATTTAGATTATTTTTTAAAGTATGGAGAAATGTCAGTACCTGATGTTCAATTTTACTGTGATCCTAAAACTGTTCTTTAAAACTTTATTTTTAAAAAAGTATACATAGGAAGTAACGTATTACCCCCTGAGACCTTTTCCATCCTATTTAAACAACATAAAGCAAAACAAAACAAAACACTGCCCTAGTCGCGTGTAGGAATGGAAAGCCTGCAGGCCAATCTTGTCCTACAGTCTGTAGCAAAAGTCAGCGCTATGCCCCTACAGGTACACCAGCTCGGGCTTTCCAGGAAAGAGTGCAGAGAGAAGAGTAACTGGCGGGCAGGGGGGAGTGGCAGGGGACAGGAACGGGGACCGGGACGCGCAGGCCCGCACTCACCCCAGAAAGACGAGGAACTGCGGGTCGGTGGCCAGGTTGGCGTCGATGGTGAAGGACAGGAATGAGGGACTCACCCTGCGCACCGGCCGCTCGGTGAAGTCCACCTCCACGGTGTCCTCAGCCCGCGTGGTTGCCGCCAGGGCGCCGGCGCAGAAGGGAGCGAGGGACCCCAGGAGTAGCAGTAGCGGTGGTGGCAGCGGCATCTCGGGCTCACCTGGGTGCGACCCGGAGTAGGGACCTCGTGCGCACTTCCTCCCGCCACGCCACAGTGCCCTTTCCTTCTTTCCGCCACTTCGCCCTCCTGCTCCCCTCCTGCTCACCCCTCCCACTCCAGCCCTGCACCCCTCCCACTCCAGCCCTGCACCCC
>PVHY01022366.1:0-22504 GCA_004024945.1 Uropsilus gracilis
TCCACGCTGTCTTCTCCTTGTCACCTTCAGGTAGCAGGAACTCCATGGTGCCAAACCAGCAAAGTTCACTTTCTTCTCAGGCCTAACTTTTGCACGGCCTCTTTCAGACACAAATCAAACTCAGCAAAGCAAACTCCAACACGGAGTTCAAATCTGCAAACTCCTTAACTGCTTTCAGCAAACATGCTGCCAGCCTGGGTCAGCCGAGGGTTGAAGGCCCTCGGTGGCCACATGGCCACGCTCACATGGCTCACATCTTTACAAGATGGCCGATTCCCATCTCTCCTCCACTGAACCTCTCTCTCTATCCAGTCTCCATATTCGAATCTGCATCCAATCCTTCTCTTTGTTTGCACACCCTATAAATGCCCTGATTTCCCACCTTCCAGGAAATCTGTTTTACCTAGACTATTTCACTTCTTTCTTCCCCCTGCATCCCCCTGAAGGGAATTTCCAGCTAAGGTCATTCCCCCATTTTAACATTACCTGTCCTTGAAATCTGCAATCTTAAACAGGAGGCAATGGGGGGGGGGGGGGCACACCCTATCAAGTCTATTTGGGAATTCCTTGTGGGGGTCCTCTGAATTTTGTATGACATTTGTGGTATATGTTGAAATCCTTGGGTGTTTAGTTAATGGTCTATTTTCCTATCTGGAATTTATAAATGAAGATTAAAAAAAAGTTACTGAAAAGAGTTCCCTTGGGTCCCCAAAGAAACAGAAAAAAATAGTATTTTTCCCAAAACTTTTCTGATGATGTTTTTCTACTGCAGAGTATAATGGATAACTAAAGAGTTTTCTACTACGAGACATAGAGGAAAACCATGCTGTGGAAAAAATATGCCCGAGTGAGGCGTTAGACTGGCGGAAGTGAATCTATTTGGGTAGTGGAGCTCTGCTCTTTCTTGCCCATTTCAGAGACATTATTTCCCTTGTCACGGAAGTTTGGTTTCTAAGGAACAAGCCTTGCTTAAGCTAGTAGGTCACCCTTCCTTTTCCAAACAGAGTGATTTTATTATCAGAAAGAACTTCCGTTTTGTTATACTGGGTTATCAGTCTAAGTAATAACAAGAAATCGTCATTGCTTTGAAATGCCATATGAAGCTGTGGAGTGGGGGACCTCTGAGTGAGTACAGACTTGGCTCTTCTCCCGGACTTTGTGTTTATTCCCTAGAGGGGGAGCATCTATTTCTGTAACTCCACTAAGGAAGTGAGAATGAGGTTTTATTCTAAATATTGCTGTTCTTATGTTAACGAAGGTTGGAAAAAGCAGCAGCCTAGGAATTGAAAGAATTGTCAGTTTTCTTTTTGGATGTTCCCCTGTGTCACAGTGGCTTTTCATAAACCCTACCTCAAGTGTATCCTGTTTGCAAAACCCTTGAAAAAAAAGACTGCTCACATTCTGTTTCAGAGTTCAAGATTATCCAGATGAGGAAACAGTTTTTCTTCCCAGTCAATCCAAGTGAGTCCCAGTCAGGGCTCTTTCTATGTCAGTGGCACAGTGTGCGAATTAATAATGGATCTTTTCATCATGCAAGAAGAAAGGGTTTTTTTGGTAGCAGTCAGAGATGATGATAATCCACCAAATAGTCAGAAAAAAATGCTTTTTTTATTGGCAGTGTCTTTTTTTTTCTTCTAAATTCTTTTAATTTCTTATATAGGTAAATGGTTACTAGGATGCCTCCCCCCTCCCCCAGCTTCCCCACTCCCCAACACTTCTTATGTTCATTGAGTCTCCTCTCTCATTGTTCTTTTTTGGTTTATGTTGAGTTCATTGGTCCATTGGTCTCTTTTTTATCTGTGACTGTGTCTATTTGTCGGCTGAGGGACTGTGTTCCTGGGAAACTGCATATTGTGCTTGATAGTTTGTAGTCTTAGTTTTGCATTGGGCAGCCAGTCCATGCTCATTTAGGGTTTGTCAATGTCTTCTTGTTGCTGGCTGTCCTCTCCATTCTGATCTCCTTGCCAGTCCACTGCCTCTGCACCCCATATCTCTGACCTCTGACTTAGAGGACCTCTGACTTTCCCTCAGTCATTGCCAGTAAAGAGGTTTCTCGATGTGGGCAGGCATCCACTGATGGACCTTGCAGGTCATCTCCTTTCTGTCAGCTTGCAGATTTGCTGTGAAACCGATGCCCTGACTCTGCAGACCTCCTCTCCCAGGCTTGGTGAGGGTGCCATGTTTCCTTGGGTAGCAATTTCCATAATGGGGTTTTGATTCATCAACTTCCAGTGAAGCTGTAGGTGCAGTTCTGATAGGTCTTTACCATGGGTGTTTCTCCATTCCAGTATGTACTATCTTTCTGAATGATCCTTGTTCTATGTCCCACACACGTGTATGTGCAGGTTCTTTATCTGGTCCCTCACCTGTTCTATGTTGCTGTGTGCCTCGTTTGTGCTATTATTCCTCCTAAGGTCTAAGTGGAGTGAGAGGGAAACAGCAAAGGTGTCATTCATGCCCCCCTCTTCTGTCCCTGGCTATTCCTGGACCCTAGGTAGATTCAATCTTGCCTGTGCACCGGTCCTGGCCTGCCTCTGCATCCCCCTTACCCACCACTCGACAGCAGAGGGGCCAGTGGTTACTATATGGTGGCTGGGTGGGTATGGCTGCCAGTCTAGGCATGCTAGCAACTGTGAGTACTGCCAAGCAGGGCAGGCACAGTTCCCGCACCCTTCTTTGTTTTTTAATTTATAATTTATTTTTGAAACTTTTTTTCCTTAGGTAAATTGGTCACATCATTTCTGTATTTTGGAAGCATAGGATCCCCTCCTTCAGATGTTATCATAGTGTTTCCATCACCAAAATACTCATGGTACATCACCATAACCCACTATGCTTCCTCCCAACTTTAATCTCCTCATGACTCCTCTTTCCACACTCTGAATTTGTTACTTGGTTAGTTTTGAGTTTGATTTTATCTGATCTTTCGTTTTGGTTTTTTATGTTTCATAGTTAAGTATCACCATCTAGTATTTATCTTTCTCCTTTTGACTTATTTCACAAAGCATAATCCCTTCCAGCTCCATTCTTTTTGCCAAAAAAATGGCATGAGTTTAGCTTTTTGATTGCTGAGTAGTGTTCCATATCTTCTTCATTTATCTGCTTTGGGGTACTTAGGTTATTTACATAGTTTGGCTATTGCAAAGAGTACTGTAATGAAAATGGGAATACAAAGTTTTCCTTCAAAATACTGTTTCTGTGTCCGTTGGGTAGCTCCTAGATGTGGAATTGCTGGGTGATGTGGCAAATCCATTTTCAATCTTTTGAGAAACCTCTATACTATTTTCTGTAGAAGCTGGATCTATATTGCCACCAACAGTAAAAGAGGGTTCCTTTTTCTCCACACTCTCATTAGCACTTGCTGTTTTTTGGTCATTTTGATATAGGACCATTCCTACAGGTGTAGTTCTGATATGCATTTCCTGACAATACGTGATGATGAACATTGTTTCATGTGTCTATTGGACATCTGTCTGTTGTTTCATGTGTCTATTGGACATCTGTGTGTTGTTTTTGGAGAAATCCCTAGTTTTCTCTTTTCACTTTTCATTGTTATTTTTTTCTTGTAATTATGACTTCTTCCTCTGTGCAAAAATGGTTGTTTTATTGCAGGGAGGTGATACAGTCCCATTGTTCAATTTCTTTTATTTTCCTTGCTGTTGGAGATGAATTCACAAAGATACCACTGAAGTCTATGTCATAAAGTGTTTGCTTGTTTTCTTTTATGTGAGTTATAGTTTCAGGTCTTACATTTTATCCATTTTGAGAGATTTTTTTGGTTTATGATATGATCTAGTGATCTAGTGATCTAGTTTTATTCTTATAAATATGAATGTCCAGTTTTCCGAATACTATTCATTAAAGAGGCTTTCCTCACTCCACTGTATTTTCTTAACTCCTCTGTCATAGATTAACTATCCACATAAGTGAGTTTATTTCTGAGGTCTCCATTCTATTCCACTGGTGTGTGTGTCTGTTTTGTTAAATTGTCATTTTGTTTTAATTATTACAGGTTTGTGTATAGTATGAAATTTGGAAGTGTTATTTTCCACCCTTTTTTTCAGGACAACTGGTTATTTGGGGATCTTTGTAATTCCACATGTTTTTCAGTAATGTTTGTTGTAATCCCTTGAATAATGTCATTGAAATTTTTATTGGGATTGCATTGAATTTCTATATTGCTTTGGGTAGGATTGTCATTTTGACAATATTGACTTTTACAATCCAAAAGAAAATAGAATTCTTTAGTTAGAACAGTGGTACACATATGCTAGACTGAGACCTGGTAACTACCCATTAAGACTTTTGGGCAGCTTATTATAAGTTCAGAGTACAAGGCTCCCTTTTTCCTACTTGAGATCCAAATTCAGTAGCTCTTATTTGTTAAAGTATTCCCCAGATTTCAGAATCAACCAATATTCCCATCCTGGCCAATGTAAAAATCTTTCCTGCATTCCAATAGTAAAATGCCCCTAGTGAAGGAAGAATGTGGGAGTCAATTACCTACTGAAGTAATTGCATTTCAAGCAATTCTAATTACTATAAAATGCTTCTATGTACTCAGTTGAAATTTGGCACTTCTTGGCTCTGGTTTCAGGTGTATGTTGTAGAACATACCAGTATGCTAAACTCTAATAACAAATGACCACTTCAGTCTTTCTTCTGTTTCCTCTTTAAAACAAACCAAAAAATAAGTAATTCTCTCAAATCCAGCTAAAGGCCTGGAGTGTACAAGTAAGACTTTAAAGCCTCACCTAAACTCATGACCCAATTAAATAGCCAACCCATGGTTTATTTTGAATTAAAACTTTCTTGCTCATAGGACTTTGTAAATAATTTTTCTTTTCCACCATTCCTCTGTAAAAAAAAAAAAAAAAAAAAAAAAAAAAAAAAAAAAAAAAAAAAAAAAAAAAAAAAGACCTTTTGGTAAGCCTTATGTGGAATCACCCATCAACTTCCTCAACTTCCTTCTTGTAGGTTACTACTTGTCAAACTTTCTTTATAAGCTTAAAGGAGCTTCCCTTGCAAGATTTTATGACTGTCAATAATGGAAAATTATCTGATTCCAAACCCATGAAAGAAAAACCAGAGGGAATTACAGAAAGAATAAAAACTGATTAGGGTGAGGTAGAAGAAGTTGTGGGGCCAACTTACATCTACACAAAGATTTAATTATCCCATAGTTCCAAAATATGGAGTATTATTTTACACTGTTTGTTTTCATCTTTATAAATATCTAATCTGTCAGAGAATGTTTTCAGGTGACCAAAATCACTAACTACAAACTAAAAACAAAAAGAACTCATTAAACTAACAGGCTTTAGAGTACTATTACGTTAAAGAAGTTGTCTTTGAAGACCATGTACTTGTATTTAAAATATACCATTTTTGAGAGCTATTAGGAATCTTTGTTGGGGAAGGAAAGGAGAATGAATGAACTTCAGTTTATAATTTAAAAAAGGGCTATCTCATTTCAAAATTAAGTCTCATTTTGAACTAAAAGAGATTCTTCTAGACTATTTACCTACTTTGTTCACCAGTTGGGATTCCAAATTTTTAGCTACTTTCAGTAATCATCTTCATAGAACAAAGATTTGCCACCTTTGCAGATACTCATACTATTTCACAAATCTGAATCAGTGTTCCAGGCCTTAGTTTTTCCCCCACCTAGTACCTGTCTCATGTTGCCAAACTCTTCCCTTGTGCTCTGTACTATGATGTAGTCCTTGCCTTTGGGTGTGGCATTTGTTCTCCATGGGCTATTCATGTATGTTCTCTAACCCACCTAACTTTATTCATCTTTTAGGTCCCAGCCTAAATGCTACCTTTCAAGGGGAAATTTTTATCACATGGGTCTAGCTTTCATCACTTTATTTTATGGGATGAAGAAGCACCTTGAGCTAGGCACGGTGGCTCGTGCCTGTAAGTTTCAGCCTATGAAGTGGCCGGGGCTAGGGATTGCAGTTCGAGTCCCACCTGGGGCCCGTAGCCAGACCTAGTTCCAAAAAAATAGCTGGGTGTGGTGGCACGTGCCTGTAATCCCAGCTACCTGGGAAGCTGAGGCTGGGGATTGCTTGAGTCTGTGGTACCCCAGGCAACGAGAGCCTGTGGTTCCACGGACAAAAATAGTGAGACCCAGTCTAAGAAGAAGAAGAAGAAGCAACAGCAGCTCCTTGAAGAACCCATGGGTGACAGAGCTGACTTTAGTTTCAGATTTTACTCAGAAATGAGCACTACAATCTTTTCTATCAGTTTTCTTCCTTATCCTCTCTCCTTTGTCTATCTCTTATTCTTTTCACATCCCATGGTGAATATTATCTCCTTAAACAATTTGCCCTGATTCTCTACACTGAGTAAGATTTCCTAACCTACCATGTGTCCCCATTGTACCCATGTTAATTCCATCATAATAGCTTCTACATAATATGGAAATAGCTCATGTAGTTATCTAGTGGTTTACTATATTATATATGATCTTCTTGAGGACAAGAAGCATGCCTTGTTAGCCTAAGAACCAGCTAGAAAGCTAGTAATTGCTCAGGTAGTGATTGCTAAATAAATATCCAAATGAATGGATAGATGTGTGGGTCTAAAGAGAAGCCTGTAGTATTTTAGGTGAACAGAATCTGTTTTTTCCCTTTACCTTTTGGATGTTTTCTTAGCCTTTTCTTAAAATGATTACATTAAAGGCCCCTAGTATTCCTGTGAAATGATGTTAATATTTGGGCGTTTCCTCCAGACTGGGAGATCCCAGGAATATTGACAGCAAATTCTCCAAACTGAACTGGGAAAAGGACACCACTCATACTTTTAGTTTCTTTCTTACCTGAGAAACTGAGACTGAAAGCTGTTCTATTTTTCAATTGGGAGGTTTTGATCATATTCTAACCTCACTCTTGGCATTCCTGACCTTAATGAAAGATTACAAAGTCTATCTCCTGGAAAAGGAAGTCACTGGAAGCACTATTACACTCCTGTAAGGAAGCTTGGGAAGACAACATTCCTTCTGCTTCTGATTACCTAAAAATTCCTGAGCTGCATTAAAAAATATTTGGTGTTTTCTCATTAACAAGTACTCTCCCGTTCTTATCCTGGGGCATTGCATTCTTCTTTTATGAGGTCAACATTCTTTCAATCCTGTTCTGCAAGTGAGCCACAGAACAGAATAAAGAGAGATGCAGAATTGAAGTTGAGTGTGTGGCCCTATTTACTTGGATTTGCATTTTTTTATTGACTGAGTTCAGGGAACATTCCAGCAAATGGCTCTTCTACATTCTATTCTGGACAACTTTCCCCTGCCTCCGCCCAGAAAAATGAAATGGAACTTGGGTCTTTCCCATTTATTCATGCTCAATATTTCTTCCAAAGTGACTTCCACACAACATTTTCTGTATTTATCTAATGGTGCATGATAAATAAAAATCTAAGCTAAGCAGGTCTGCCTTCTTCTGTTGAGACCCTCCCTAGTTCCCCATGCTCTATGGCAGTGCTCCTCTTTTCCTCACCTCTAGAGGAAGCAGTCTACAGACTAAATGCCAAAAGACACTATGACCAGAACTAGACATTTACCTTCACCTAGCACTCTTCCTTCTCACCCTCACATTCCCCTACCTCTCCTTGCCTTCTACTGCTCCCTATATGCTCTGCGCCATTTGCATACCAAGAGTCATTCCAGCCGAGATAAAAAAAAAAAAAAACAAAAACCTCTCTCATTAATGGTCCCTAAAAAAACTTAGGGACTGACTAAAATAACCTTCTGAGGTAAGCTCTGACACCCCTGGCTTTTCCTTATCAATGTTAGCCTTATCAAAGATTAGCGACCACCCCTACACTACCCCTCCCTCAATTACTCTTTGCTTTAAAATGTTAATTGTCTCTCAAAATTGCTTGTCTTCTTTGGAATTCAACAGACCCTTGCCCTATGTCCCTATAAATACCCCTTTCTTTTGTTAATAAAGTTATCTTATGGCAATATTTCCATTTAACCCCCAGCTGTGGCTGGGCAATCTCTCCTGTTCGTTCATTTCTCATACTTGCATTTGGCAGCCAATACTTACAGTCCTGACTTGTTCTCCACTTCTTGTCCCAATAAGATACCCCAAACTTTTCTTTGTTGTGTTCTCATAGTCAAGCTCAGTTTTCATAGTCAAGTTCACATATATATGTGTGTGTGTGTATATATATATATACATATATATGTATATATATAAAACTTTCCCCACATTACTCTCTTCAGTATCTTGTTCTGAAATCTAGGTCTCCTACATAGGTGAGGTGTGAAGTTTTGATTCCTATTGCTTTATCCAAATGTTGTTAAAACCCCTTCCTTTAAAAAAAACTGAGGAAACCTATTAGATTTTGTAAACACCATCTACTTGTCTCCAAAGTTCTGAGTTTCTGTCTTTTTGAAATAAAAATGTAAGCCTCTAACTCACCAGAAGTCTTGATGCTTCAATATCCACATAGATAATCTATCCTGTACATGTTCTTTAGTGATCTGATCTCATTTCCAACTCTTGACCTCAGTATCACCTCATCTCAGTCATCTGCTCCCACTAATATACCCAAGACCACATACTATGTAACTATTGAACTTCCCTCAAAACACTGATCAACAGCCATGTTTCAGTTCAATTCCTCTACCAGCCTTCCTCCACTCCCCGTGGAACCATTCCCCCTTCACCTCTCCTTTTTCATTCTCTATTATCTACTCCACTACTTCTCCTTCTTACCCAGCTGACTTCAATGATTCATTCTCATCATTTCCACCTCAGATTTACTTACCCCATGCATCCAGAGATCTTCATTATATTCACCTAACAATATCCAGTTCTTCACCTTGATCCCACCTTTTTGGGGGGATGGGGATGGGGGGTGTGGCATATGAGCAGCTCAATAAAGCAGAGAAAAACTGCAAATTAGCAGCCTAGTACATGAAATCATGAACACTAACCTCCAATGATATCAGTCAAAATTTACTTACTAGCAAGTCCCTCTACATGTCTCGGAGTTTTTTCTCTCCTCAAACCTGTAACTCACTCTCCCTTTCAGGTGGTAATTTCACTAAGAAAGTAAAAGCAATCAGAAAAGAATCTCCTCATCCTTCTACACCAATCCCTCAATCCCCCTGCCTTTTTGTAGCCATTATTCTGCCTGGCTTCCTATTGAAATGGGTGAATTTTTCCTACTGAACTGGCCCTTTGTGAGGGACGTCAACCCTTCCACTTGTGCCCTGTACTTGGTAATTTTATTCACAGTATCTAGCTGATCATGCATCACTTTTTAGAGGGAGCAGCCTTCATTATTCATTATAAGATGAAGATATCACAGCCAAAGGGTTTTTTTTTTAATTTTATTATTATTATTTTAATTTATACATATATATATATATTTCACATCAATCACTTCATTGAGGTCCCTGGGGGTCCCCCACCACCTCCCCTCCCTGGCCACTCCAGCTGGTCCCCTCTCGCAGTTGTGTGCTTTCATTTGGTTGTCCAACCAAAGGGTTTTAGCAAAAAAGAATACTAAAACTGTATCTGATAACCCAAGTTTCATCCCTCCCTTGAGATTTTTGTCAAGCTTTTTTTACTGTCACTTGTTTTTTTTTTTTTTTTTTTCCTTTTCAGGGGTTACTGTCACTTCTTTATCTTGTACTCTGTGCCTCTAACACTTTGATCCAAGTACTGCCATGACCATAATCAATGTTTGCTTTTTCCATGGCATAATTGAAGGAGACTAAGGTTTCTCAAAGCCATTTTTTGCAATTAAAGAAAAAATATGTTGTTATTTTGGACCCAAATTTTATTTATTAAAAAAAAATAAATTTCTTTAGAAATCTTTAAGTGTCTCTTAGAAATGTCTCTTTTGTATTATGCTTGACGCTAAGGCTAAAGTTAGAGGTTGTGACATTTGGTCTGTGTCCTCATATAATTAAAAATTTAGAAAAGACAATTAAAGATAATTGCATAGAATGTAATAGTATGTAAAACAGCAGTAGTAAGACAGACATGGGAGTGATTTTCCAAACTAGAACAGGTAGGGAAGATATGATGAGGAAATACTCAACTTTGAATGTTGTAAACACTTCAGTGAAGCTAGAGGGTGCACGTTAGGTCAGAGAGAGAGAGAGATTAGGAAGGTACTAGACAGATGAGCAAGGACCCAACCTTGTAGCATACTCAGTGTTCCATATAAGAGTTTAGACTTTATCCTGCATACAGTAAGACGATTTTGAAGTCTTTTAAGCATTGAAAGTTCTACTTTAGAAAACCTTCTCTGGCAGGAGACTATTTATGAAGCTTAGATTTTTTTCTTTCAAAACTGCCACTTCTCGATAGTATTTGTTCCATTTTAAATTCAAGGATTTCTTCAAGTTCTAACAATAATAGAAGGGTAAAATTTTTCAAAGAATGTTAGCCTGGATGTGAGATATGAAAAGATCCTTCAGTTACTTTTGCTAAGTGCTAAGGTATCGAGGGGGTAGATTTGTTATCCAGCAAATAGTTTTGTTTAGGTTTTAAAAATCAGACTGAGGAGTGAAATGAAACAGTTTTCAAAAATATATAAGAAAAATAATTTAAAATATCAGAATAACATAGCACTCAGTGACTTTCAGGTGATGTCAATCATAAATCCAGTTTAGCAAACAAAAGAACAAATAAAGTTTAAATTGTCTTCAGAACTGAAGTACAGAGCAAGAGATGGGGAGGAGGATAAAATTGGGGGAGGGATAGGCACAAGAAATTCAGATGATGGTTCATGGGTGACAAGATGGGAGAACCTCAGGGTAGATAATGTTGCAAAATATATATGTGTGCAATCAATTTTTTTAATTAATTAAAAATATCAATAAAAAAGAAACAAATTCAGTCTAAGAGAACATTACAAAAGTATTCTGTAGTCAAAAATGAACTACTCATATTAATCTCAAGAAGGTATAGCTAAGCACTTTCTATGAGAAATTTATTCCTTTCAATGCTGTTAAGGATTCATGCTTCTTAAAACCTTCTTAAAAATAAAACAAAAAGACCATTTCCATTCCCAATCTCTCCTGACCAAAGTTAAGGTTCTCACCCTCTCTCTCTCTCTTCCTCTTTCTGTAAATTAACTTACAGAAACTAAAGATCTGAAAATTTGGGTCCTTAAAACTATCTGTGTTTGCTTTACATACTACTGGAAAATAAATGTATGATGCCACTATTGTAGCACCCTCATTTATATACATATTCCATAGCATTGTAGTATCCAGAAATTGTAACACTTTTGGTCACTTGAGCTGTCTTTATCCTTAGGTAAATGCTAAGTGCCTAATTTTTGTGCTTTTAAGGGTAGCAGAATGTATTTTCTGGGTTGCGATGTTTTACAATGTAAAGATTACTATTTATTCTCCTGATTGAAGGATTCTAAAGTGTTTAATTGGTAGCACTGGCTAGGAGTAACAGCTAATACTCAGTGAAAGTATTTTGAATCAATCTGATGTAACTCTATGATAAGATGTTATTTCCCCTGTCTTACAAATGAGAAAATTGAGGCATAGAAAGGATATTTATAAGAATTTGTTCATTTATTTACATATTTATTTATTTCTAAGAATATTCATTTATTCTTTTTTCAATTTTCGGTGACTGTATCATTTTCGGAATTTGTCCATCTTGTCCATGTAGAAGTTCATAATAGTCTTTAATTATCTTTTGAATTTCTGCTATGTCAGCTATAATTTATCCTTTTTCATTTATGATCCTGTTCATTTGTATTTTCTCCCTTCTTCTTTGTGAGCCTTCCTAAGGCTCTATTTATTTTTTTGAATTTATTTTTATTTCATTTTATCTATTTTTTCAAAGAACCAGCTTTTGGTTTTATCTTCTGGAGTGTCTTTTGGGTTTCTATTTCATTTATTTCTGCTTTGATTTTTATTATTTCTTGTCTTCTGCTGTTTTTTTAATTTTTTTGCTCCTCTTTTTCTAGTTCCTTGAGTTGAGAGATTACTTTGCTTCTTTGGTTTTTTTCTTTCTTTCTGATATAGGTCTGTATTGCTATGAACTTTCCTCTTAATACTGCTTTTGCTGAGTTCCATACATTTTGTAATATTGCGTCATCTTTGTCATTTGTGTCCATGTGTGTCTTAATTTCTTATTTGATTTCCTCATTTACATGATGGTCTTCTAGTAGCATGCTGTTTAATCTCCATGTAGTATACCCTTTTAAATTTTTCTTCTCATTGTTGATTTCTAGTTTGATACTTCTTGATTGGAGAAAAAAGTTGGAATTATTTTATTTTATTTATTTATTTATTTTCCTTTTGATATTACGTAGATTATTAATACAAGAAAATATCATTTAAGAATAAATTCACAGAAACAAAATCTTTGGGAGAAAAAGTGGAATTATTTTAATCTCTGTGTATTTATTCAAGTTTGCCTTAGGCTTAATATATGGTTGATTTGAAAAAGATCCATGTACATTTGAAAAGAAAATATATTCTTTTCCTTGGTGATGCAATGTCGTATAGGTATCTATCAGGTCCATTTGGTCTAGATCTTTCTTTAAAGCTTTTGTGTCCTTGTATAGTCCTTCTGTTTCATTGATCAATCATTTGGTGAGAGTGGAGTGCTAAAGTATCTAACATATGTATTCCCCCTCCCCACATATGTATTTTCACTAGTGTTCATTTTCAATTCCTCTAGTAGTTATCTAATAAATTTTGGTGCTCCCTCATTTGGTGAATATATGCTAATAATTGTAATGTCTTCCTGCTGAATTAATCCCTTCATCATTATGTAATATCCTTCCTTGTCTTTTGTCATTTTTCTTAATATGAAGTCTGTTTTGTCTGTTATAAGAATGACTATCCTTGCCTGCTTTTAAGGATTGTTTTCCAGCCCTTTACTTTTAGTCTGTGCTTCTCTTTAGATTTCCTGGAGGAAATATTTATTGTTTCCTGGAGGCAGTAGAATGTTGGGTTCTGTTTTTTGATTCAGTCTGCTATTCTGTATCTTTTAATTGATGAGTTTAGACTGTTAACGTTTAGAGTGATTAATGACACTTGGGAATCTGAAGTTGGCATTTTGGTGGTCATTTTGGGATTCTATTTACTTCCGGGTTTTGTTTTTCCTGTTTATTCTTCTGTTGGCTTAATCTTAAAGCTTCTCAGTGGGGGTTGTGTGGTCATGAATTTCTGAAGATTTTGCTTGTCTGTAAGTTTATTATTTTTCTTATTTTTAGACAGGTCAATCACAAGCAGTGAAATTGAAGCAGTCATCAGGACTCTCTCTGAAAACAAGAGCGCAGGACCAGAAAGATTAAAAAATGAATTCAACCAAACATTCAAAGAGGAAATAACACCTATACTACTAAAACTCTTCCAAAAAATAGAGAAAGAAAGAAAACTACTGCATACATTCTATGAAGCAAACATTACACTAATATCAAAACCAAAGATAGCACAAAGAAAGAAAACTATACTCCAGTCTCCCTAATGAACACAGATGCAAAAATTCTAAACAAAAATCCTGACAAATTGAGTCCAACAGTGCATAAAAAGAATTATTCACTATGACCAAGTGAGATTCAGCCAAGGGGCACAGGGATGGTTCAACATCCTAAAATCAATCAATATAACTCATCACATTAACAAGGAGAAAACCAAAAACCATGATTGTATCAATAGATACAAAAAATTCAATAAAATTCAGCATACATTCATGATGAATGCCTTGAAAAGATAGAAAAAAAAAGGAATATATCTCAATATAATAAAAGCTATTTATAAAAAACCCACATAAAACTGAAATCATTGCAATCAATATCTGGAACCAGGCAAGGACACCCACTCTCATCACTACTTTTCTTTTCTTTCTTTCTACATATATATATATATATATATATATATATATATATATATATATATATATAGGATTTTGTACTATATATGATTGATAATTGTTGATTCCCTATGGGATTACCCCACCCCACCACGCTCACCACTACTTTTCAACATAGTACTGGAGGTTCTATCTAGGGCAATAATGCAAGAAAAAGACATAAAATGAATACAATAGGGAAAGAAGAAATAAAGTTATCATTATATACACATGAAATGATACTTTATGTGGAGAAACCCCAAAAATCCACAGAAAAACTAGTTGAAATAAAAAACCAGTTCAGTAAGGTAGTTGGATACAAAATCAACATACAAAAATCAGTATCCTTCTTATATGCAAAAAATTAGTCAGAAGAATAAATTAAAAATAATACATTTACCATCACACCAATGGGAATAAACCTAACAAAAGAACTGAAATATTTATGAAAAGAAAACTATCAAACATTGTTAAAAGAAATAGAAGACATTAAAAATTAGAAAAACATTCCTGCTCATGGATTGGAAGAATCAACATTAGCAAAATGGTCATTCTACCAAAAGCAATCTATAGATTCAATACAATTTCAACATAAATTCCAATGACATTCTTTAAAGAGATAGAAAAAAATCAAAAATTACTGAAATTCACATGATATAACAAAAGACCTCAAATAGCCAAGATTCTCCTGACCAAAATAAGAGAGAACAAAGATATTACAGTTCCAGACTTTAAATTATACCACAAAGTCATCATAATTAAAACAGTATGGTACTGGAACCAAAGCAGACAATCAGACTGATGGAAGAGAATTAAATGCCCAGAAATGAAGCAGAAATTAGACACATATATGGTCAACTAATTTTTGACAAAGGTGCAGAAAACATACAGTAAAATAAAGATAGCCTCTTCAAAAAATGGTGCTGGGAAAACTAGTCCACTTTATACAAAGAACTGACCCTGGACAGCCCCCTCAAACTATGTACAAAAACCAACTCAAAATAGATAAAAACTTGGATGTAAGACCTGAAACCATAAAATGCATAGAGAAAAATTTGAGCAAAACACTCCAAACTTAGAATTCCAGACTTCCATTTCAAGACACATCTACAGATACTAAAAAAATGAAGGAAAACATAAACAGCTACATCAAAATTGAGCTTTGTACAGCAAGAGAGACAATAACCAAAGCAAAAAGAAACCCAACTGAATGAGAAAATATTTTTGCCCTCCACGCAAGTGATCAGGATCTGATAATAATACTCCACAAAGAACTCACACAGCTTAGCAAAAACCCAGTCAAAAAATTGGGAGAACTAAAAAGATTCTTCTCCAAAGAAGAAATACAAATGGCCAATAAGCATAAGAAAAAGTGTTCATTATCACTAATAATCAGGGAAATGCAAATCAAAACCACAATTAGATATCATCTTATATCAGTGGAATGGCTCATATATATATGAGCCACAACAAATGCTGGTGTGGATGCAGAGAGAAAGGAACACTTTTACACTGCTGGTGGGAATGCAAACTGGTTCAGCTACTATGAAAATCAGTGCAGAGTACCCTCAACAACTGAAAATGGAACTACCATTTGATCTAACAATTCTACTATTAGGAATCTACTCAAATGACACTAAAACACTAATTCAAAAAGACACATGTACTGGATGTTTATCACAGCACTATTTATGATAGTCAGGATATGGAAACAACCTGAATACCCCAAAACTGATGAATGGTTGAAAAAGTTGTGGTATATTTACACAATGCAATATTATTCTGCAGCTAAAACCAACAAATATAGCACATTTGTGAGAACATGGATGGATCTAGAGGAAATAATATTAGCAGAAATAAGAAAGAGACAGAAATCATATGGTCTCATGAATAGATGGGATATAAGTATAACAAACAAAAGACCAAGAAAACTCAAAATAAGCTAACAACAGAACTAGGGCAAACAGCTAGGGAAGGGGAGGGTGGGAGGAAGGAAAAATCAGGGAAGAGAAGAGCACAAGAAAATCAAGATGAAGGTTCACAGGTGATAAGTTGGAGGGAGAACTCTGGGGAATGCAGTGATGTGATGTAAATATATATAAAATATATGTAATATATAAATATATATAAGTATATAAACAAAGTAAATGAATAGTATAAAATTTCAAGAACAATAAATACTTATGAGAATATGAAGGAAAAAAGGAATATCCAGATTTATAATTGGCCCATGGTTTCTTTACTGCATGGAAGAACTGGTTCTCAAACACATAATTTGGCTCCCACAATTAGCACTTAATCACTAGGTTGGCTAGTCATCAGCATTATTCCTATTTTAACACAAATTTAAAGGGTTAGTTTTATGGGCATATTCTAAGGCCCTGAGAGTAAGGGTCACACACAGGAGAGATGTGGGTTTGTTGTTGCTGGAGAGAATGGCAATGATGCTAGAATACACACATGAGTGATATCTTTAGCAAGGACTGTGGACAATTGCTATCCCAATGCCAGGAGGCATTGGGTCTCAGGAAGGGAAGATGGTGACTCAGAAACAGACAAGGCAGACCTCAGTGAAGTAAAAATGAATATGATTTTATTATGATGGCTCCTCCAAGAATATGATAGGTAAAGCAGAAAATTGGTATATTCACAGAATGATAGGTATAGCATATACTATGCATCTTGGTGTATACAGGAGGCTAAAGAAGGCATAGTGACAGAGACTTCATTCACTAAACACATGTTTATGCATTATAGCCTTTGTAGATAGACAGTATATAAAGGACATGCAAAAGTGATAAAGGTTAGAAACGCCTTAGACACAAATTATAGTAATCACAGTACATTCTCAGTAGGAAATGTTTCTGTCTTTGTTTCACATTATTTTCCATCCCACTTGCCAGAAGCTTGTCTAAAGCAAGACAGGAATGACCTGGATAGATTAGATGATCTATGTTTGGGATGAACATTGGAAAACATGAACTCTAGTGCATGCCTTGAAGGTCAGAAAGTCAGCACTTGTTAGAACAAGAGAGGAAGGGAATTCCCTAGGTGTTGGCAAAAAAATGCATTCTGCCATCTGTAACTACTGTTGTGGTGTTTACAGAATTATATTTCATATATTTCATCTCATGAAAGTATAAATGTTATTTAGATGGGGAAAAAGATAAGCCAAAAATCAGCCCCCAGACCAGGGTGATTTATTTTTTTTTTTAATTTATTTATATATAAACCAGGGAGACTTTTGAGCTTGCACCTGGGATGGTACCTGGGAGGAAGCAGGAAGTTTGCAAAATTGCTCTCAGTTTCACTGGTTCTTGCTCTGGAAACCTCCTTCTGAGAATCAGAAATCCTAAAAAGGTTTGCTGATAAAGAACTGTCAAAGTTCAAGAATCAAAATTAATTTTAAATCTTCAAGTAAAACCCTTAATTAGCCTGGAAAATGTAAGGAGAATTCTTTCCTTATCAGTATATACTAAAAGTATTAGCATCTAGGAAATCCCAAACACTTCCCTTATCATTGCATACTTTGTGTAGTAGTATCTGGCAGGGGATTCAGAATATCTCTAGCATGAGAGAACTTTAATCCATATCTTGTAAGCAGGAGTGAAATGTGATGAAGCAACCAAAACACTAACTTCCTCTGTGAGCACTGAGTCAAAATATGGGAAATGTCAGGGCTGGAGACCCACGAAACAATCTGGATAGGAGCTTACTGTTACACTTACTGCTGGAGCTGACATTTTAAGAGAGGTGCTGTGACCTTGCAGCATGTACAAAAAAAAATAGCCAGAATGCCAGAAACTTGGAGGCAAGTCAAAAAAATAAACAACTGAACTAATAACAATTAGAAAGCTTGGCCTTAGAAGAGAAAAAGAAAGAAATAAGGTGAAACTGTGTTCAAAGGAAGATCTTGTGGGGAAGAGAACAGATTTATTTTGTGTTGGTCAGTAGGGCAGAGAGGTATATTTAAGGCCATTATTTGAAAAAAATTATCTAATAATTCAGTTGTGGAATGGGGTGTCTTGTGAAGGGATAGGCTAGAAATGACCAGCATGCAGGGGTGGGATGTCTGCATTGCATATAGGTTTGGGGTGATGAGTGACTGATGCAGTTCTGCATCTTGAATCCTGGAAACCTTTCCCTCAAACCATTTAACTAGCACAGAGTTCCCTATAAAATGGAAATTATACTTGGGGATTCTTTTTGCTTTCCTTTGCTTTGAAGATATACTTACCAAGTAAATCCACCTGCTTCTTTGGTTATATTTAATTATATGCACACATGACTGTGGTTTGCAGAATAACATTTTATGATAGATGATACATTGTTGGAAGGGCTAGTTAGAATTTGAATTGTACTTTTGTATTACATTCCAGGTTCCAGAGACTTCATTGTGGGCAAAAGGAAGTGGCTGATATCTTTGCTCAAAAAGAAAAAAAGAGACTGTTTCTGTTTAATAACTAACATGTCTGCCCTAGAAAAGGACTTAACCATGCAAATTTTTACTACCTCTAACTTTGATAGCCTGTAGTAAACATATGTCTAGACATCAATGAAAAATGTTTAGTATGTCAAAATTTATTCTTATGTCTTCCTAACCAGATTTTGTCATAATAGAAGATTCATGTATTCTTTTCTGGAGCCCTATAAAAAATTCCTTTTTTTTAAGCTTTATATACTATGATTTTTTTTGAACTATTTTTTATGCATATGCATTCATTCATTCACCTATAGATTCAGAAAATATTTATGGTATTATATAATCTAGGAATATCGGAGTGAATAAGTTAGAAGATTTCACTGTTTTCAGGGAACTTAGTTCTGAGTAAAGAGAGAAATTGAATCAAAGTATATTACAAACAACAGGTAGAAAAGTGAATGAGCTAATACATACATGGAAAGATACATTTTTTCAGTTAGTTATCAAAGCTACATAAAAGGACATCAAAGCACATAAAGTAGTGACTATGTAGGGACTGCTAAGGTAGAAGAGATGCTCTTGTTTTCTGGAAACAGCAATGTTTCACTTGAGACCTGAATGACCAAAAAGGGGCATGGGTTATAAGAAAATACAGAGAGGACTTTTCTAGATAAGAGAACGACAAGTGCAAAATCTTAGTGAACAGGAAGAGCATGGTGACCTGATCCTGGTGAGCCTGGAAGGGGAAAGCAGTGTTAGAAGAAATAGAAAAATACCTGGGTGGGTGGGGAGAGGCCAGATCTGAAGACCCATGGGCCTTGGAAAGAAATTTAGTTTCAACATCATGTGCATTTGAAGTCTTTGGAGATCTTGGAGGAAGGAAGAAATACAATGGGATTTTCTTTTTTAAAAAAATCTTTTCATCTTCTGTGGGGCAACAGAATTAGAAGGAAATAAGTGAAAGCCAAAATAAGAGTTAGTAGGTTATTGCTGGACACAGACATGTAGCAATAAAATAAATCATAATACCCTAATGAGCCTGTTAGGCCAGTTGTTAACAAGATCTACCATAACACTGTACTCATAGAATAAATAAATATTTGTTGGTGAATTAAGTCTGGGACTGAAGCCAAGCTACATTATTCTTTCTATGAACTACTGTGTTGTTTTTATTTGGTCTCTAGGAAATGAAATATAAGCAGTGTGCACACATATCTTGAAAAAAACTCAAGAGAGATAGTCACTGCCTTGTAAGAGAGTAATGCTCCTAATAGGTGTGTGTGTGTGTGTGTGTGTGTGTGTGTGTGTATTCCCAACAGTGACTGTTCCATTGAAAGAAGATATAAGGACATAAAGATGTCTCCTCTATTTTTTTTATAGTGTTTTTGAAAAAACACAGCAGAGATTCGGGGATAGGGTCCCACAAGCCCCTCTTACTAATGCTGTCTATATTCCTATATCTTTCACCTAAGGGTGACTTCTGTGTTCTGTCTTAAGATCACCTCCAGGTCCTCTGCACTCCCATTGGAAGAGTCTCCTGTCTGGTTGTCCTTGAACTTCACAGAAGCAGGCATAAACTGCTAAGTCATGGGAGCCTAAAGCAATGTTTTCAAGTTTTGACATGCATCATAGCCTCCTGCAGGATTTGCTGAAGCACGGATACTGGGCTCCCTCCCCAAGTCTGTGATTCAGCAGGTGGAGCACAAGAATCTGCCTCTTGGCATTTTTCCAGTTGAGGCTAATGGTACCAGTCTGGGAAAACTGCTTTTAACATCACACACTCATGGAAACAGAGTAGCAAGTGAGGCATAGGAAGAGAGATGGTGGTTTTCAAGCAAGAATAAATACAAAGCCAAATTGATGTGAACTTCAAAGTCTTTTCAATGGGGAAAAATGTCAGAGAAATTACAACTGAGAGAATAGGCTGTACACTAAGATTCTGATTTAGTTGAAGGTGCAGTTTGAGCATCCAGATGTTAGAATTCGGAGTTTCTGCTTCACTCTTTGCAATCACTATCTTTCTTAACTCTGAGACCCTCTCTTCATATGCTATTGTGGAGCACAGTGGACCTAGAGAGGAAAGGGTAAAAGTGGATTTCTCAGGGCTATCCCTGTGCACATTATTATCAGCAAAGAACAACCAGGAGCAACGGAACAGCTAGGTCACAGTGGTTCCAAGTTACTGGTTCCAGAAGGTAAGATGTTCAGTATTGGGAAGTCACTTAAAACAGAAACAACAACAACAACAACAAAGCTTGAAGCACTTAAATGTTTAAAGATATCAGTATTTTATAACTATGATAATAGCTTAGAAATCTTTTAAAGTAATTGGCTTTTGATCTTGAAGTAGACTCTTTTAAAAAAAAGGTTTAAGTTGCCTCCGAGATCCTCTTTTCAGTCCTTGTTTCAAATTGGTTCCCAACAACTTACTGGAAAAGAGACAATGAGCATGGCCTATATGCTTGGTTCTGATTTCCCCTGTGATAATCACTTTTTCCAGCCCATTTTGGAACATTTATCTTTGTTAGCCTTCCCTCATCAGATCTCAGGTGCTTGAGAGATGGTTGGAAGGGCCTGAGGGGATCTGTAAAGACTGGTGACCCTTTTTAGCCTCAAGTTATTGTTAAGAAGCTTGCTAGAAGTATACTCAGGAATAGAGAGTGAGTCATAGCCATGCTAAGACAGGTTAGCCAGATAACCATCAGAAGTTCCTGTTTACCTCTGAGGTTCACAGGTAAGAATTCTTTTTTCCTTTGATTTTGTCCATTTGTGCTGCAAATGACTTCAGGATGGTATCTCTTTTGACCTCAGTCAGAATACTCTTGCTCTGCCTCATTTTCCAAATACAGAAGGAAAGGTGGGCCTCAGGTCATCAAATGTGTCTGCATCTTAATGGGTGAGTTTGACACAAGAAACTTTAACCCTAAGTGAAAAGAATTGCCAGATGGAGTCTGGAATAGGGAAGACTCCTCTGTGCATTTCCCCTGGTACTGGAGTATCCAAATGGCCAATGATAGGAAAGTCAGTGGCAGATTCAGAGGCCCCAAGATGGTCACTCTGGATCATCATTACCGAACAAGCAAGATATCACACAGGTTTGCTCAATCTCTAGTATGTGATGTGTCCACGTTTTTTCCTGGGATGCTTCTTAACAAAACATGTACTCAATTTCAGTGCACAGCCTTGGAATATGCGTTCCTAAAGGACTCTCTTTATGATTTTGAAACACTTTGAAACAAAATTCCTTGAATAAGATTCCTCTTCTGGACTTAGTTAATGAATATGTTGAAAATCATAACTAGAATACAGAAACTTAAAGCTGAAAATTTGTATCATTATAAAGTGTACAATTAAATGATATTTAGTCTGTTGATAAAGTTGTGCAAATATCATTATTGTAATTCCAGAATATTTTCATAACCCACTAAGGATACATGGGTTGTCACTCCTCATTCTCTCCTTCCTTAATTTTTCTGTTTTTATGGGTTTACCTCTTGTAAAACTGTCATGATTATAGAATGTGTGGTCTCATGAAACTCATTTCTTTTACTTAGTGTAATATTCCCCAGGATCACCTATGTTAGGGCATATATCATTCATTTTTTTAGCTCCATTCATTTTTTTTAGCTCCATTCATTTTTATAGCTAAGTAATATTCCATCTTATAGCTATACGGTATTTTCTTTATTTATCTATTGTTTCCCTTAGTGTTATTGGATGGAAGAAAGTTTTCTAACTTAAACTCAGATCATCTGCTTGCTTCTCCCAGTCAGATTAAAATCCTATCCTGCAGGTGAATCCCTTTCACAGACCAGTCACCATTGTTATGCAGATTCTAGCTGCCAGCTCCTCAGAGACGGCAGGAAAAAAAAAAAAGCAAAACTCAGAAACTGCAGTTTACAACTTACTAGCTTGCCTCAATTTACCCTTTGTAGCACCTGCGACCTAAAAACATCCAATATTGCAGGTTCTTTCCGCCACCCCCAGTCTTTTATTATATTTTCCAAGCCAGAACAAGACAGAGTGCAACACAAAGGTTTTTAATTTTGAAGTATGATAGGACATTTTCTTCTTTGTAGTTTGTAGTAACAAACAACAAAGAAGAAATATTTTTGATGTCATTAAAAATATTTATTGAGAAATTAAGGAATACTGCCTAACTCAAAATCATAAATATTTATTTCTATTTTTCTTCTAAGACCTTTTCCTTTTAGCTCTT
>PVHY01022367.1:0-11145 GCA_004024945.1 Uropsilus gracilis
AGAGGGGCAGCAGAATCACCTTCCTGTACATGCATGCACACATGTGCACACATATGTGTGCAACCAGCACATACAGGTACACGCACACACAGCAGGTGGCACCACTTTGCAGGGAGGCCAGACCTGCTCAGGCCAGGAATCCATCCTCTACCAGTGTCCGAGGGCGGGGGTGGCAAGGGGGGCAGATGGTGGACAGTGTGGACAGCCAGAGCGGCCACTGGGAGGCCAGGGACCGGCAGGGGCACTGAGACCCTTCTGGGAGGTGAATCCGGACCCTGGACACAGGTGGCACTGCCTCCGGGTAGGAGGCCATCTGCTCTCCTCAAGGGGGAGGTATGGGCCACTCTGACCTGGGTCGGGTAGGGGTCACGACACCCCCTTCCCAAGGGTCAGTGTGAAGGAGGCAGGGAGAGGTGACCTGGCTGGGCTGCTGTCTTGTGGGGCTGGAGACCATGAGTGTCCACTAAAGGGGGGGGCACCTTCCTGCACCCCTTTGAAGATACCCCTTCAGGGGGCAGAGGTGTGACAAGCCACCGGCCCCAGGTCCAGCTCACGGGCTGACCTGCGGGCTGACCTGCCTGGGGATTCGCTCCAGGGCAGCCAGGACTCCAGCACAGGCCGCTGCTGTTGGGGGTCAGGTTCTCAGCCTGAAGCTGGGGGGGGGGTGCAGGTGGTGAGGACGCAGACATAGGAGCGGCAGAAAGGCGGGAGGGGCACAAGAATAGGGTGCAGAGGACGGACCCCACAGACCTATATGGGGGTGCGGGCAGCAAGGCCAAGTGTCCCCTGTGGGATAGTTTAAATGGGCTGCAGCTTCTTTGGAGGGCACCCCTGGGAATGGAGATCTGGGGGGGGATGGAGGGCAGGGAAAACCAAGGACAGACAGTGGGGCAGACAGGGCCCCCCTCTCCACTGCCCCCACCCAAGAGGGCAGGGAAGCTCCCCCTGGAGCGGGAGGAGAAGATGTGACTTCAGCTTTGTGGGACTGGTCCTTCTCGAACCCGGAATGCAGCTGTGAACCCCAGGATGGCTCCCCCTCACCCCTGCTGCCCCCCCAAGTTCCCCCAGCCGCCCCCCTCCAGTCTCCTGGCCCTCTCTCCCCACTGAGGCGTCCTCTGGTGCCCCTTCGCTTCCTTTCCTCTGTGTCTGTGGGTCTGTCTCCCCTCTGCTATCTGTCCTTTGCTTTCAGGGTGCCCCATCTCGCACCCCATCTCCCTCCCTCTTCACCCTCCACCCACAGTTCTCCGGTCTCTCCCCCGTGTCCATCTGCTCCAGGTAGCCTTTGCTCTCAGCTGCGTCTGTCTGTCCCGCTGTCCGTCTGGCTGTCCCGCTGTCCGTCTGGCTGTCCTTCTGTCTGTCCCTCCTGTGCTCGCTCCCCTCCCCGCCGTCTCCCTCCCCCCCCCCTTCTCCCCCGGTCCCAGCGCCTCTGCTCAGCGCCTGTCATTCTCGGCGCCTCTTGCCGGCCTTTTGTGTGTCCCTCTGGCCTTCGCTGTCCGTCTGTCCGTCCACCCACCACTTCCTCGGCTTCTTTCTCTCCGAGGGCGTCCTTTCCCCGTGCTCACCTCCTCCTCCCATCCGCCAGGGCGCTCCGGGGGAGCATTCGTCCCACCCCGAGCTCCCGACTCGCGCCCCCCCCTCGTCGGAACTCCGGGACCCCCCCCCCACTCTTTCTTCCTCCCGCCCTCCCCGGGGCCTGAGCGCAGTCAGCGGCCGCCCGGGGCTCCCCGCCGCGGGGAGGGGGCGCCCCACGCGGGCCCCAGAAATTACTTTGCAAGAAGGCGGGGCGGCGTTCGGGGCGACGCGAGGCTGGGGTCCCCCCCGGGACGCCGCCGCCGCCCGCCCGAGTCCGCCTTACCTGGGAGTCCGCTGCCTGCAGCCAGCCGCCCGCGCGCGCCCAGCGCGAGCAGCACGCACAAGTGCCAGCGCACGGCCGCCGCGCCCATGCTCGCTGCGGGCCAGGCCGGGCCGCGCCGGGCCGGGCCGGGCGGGGCGTGCGGGCGAGCGGGGCGCGGGGACCCCTCCGAGCGGCCGCGGCGCGAGCGCTCCTGGCTGCTGGCTCCGCCGCCACCGCTCCAGCTCGCAGCCACCGAGCCGGAGCGGCTGACGAGCTGACAGGCGCGCGCTCATTGGCCCGCGGGCGTCGGGGGCGGGGCGCCACGCGCAGCCGGCCAATAGGAGCGGCCGACCGGCCCGCGGGGGGAGGGGCGGCCGCGGGTGTCCGGAGCCCGCCCCTCCCCGCCCGGCGGGCGGCAGGTGGGGGGTGGGGCCCGGGGACCGGTTCGCGCGACCCGGGGGTGCACTGTCTCGGCCAGGCCGGGGCTGGTCGGAGGGCGCTCCCTCCCGCTGCCCCCTTCCGGGCTCGGACCCCCCCCCCGCCCCCGCCGGCCCGGGTGGCCGCCCCTCGGGGGCACCGTTCACTCGCCCGGGGCCCCCGCCCCGCGCGCACTCCGGGGAGGGGAGGGGGCCCGCCAGCCGCCTTCGGAGGTCGAGGAAGGGGCTCGGCGGCATCCATTTGCAGGGAAAGAAGCTCCGGGGTGCCCCGCAGTTCTAGGCACGCGGCCCGCAGGCAGAGGGCTGCACACCTACTGTGTGCCAAGCGCTGACAGCGCCACCGAACATGCCCGGAGGGGAATCGGGAAGAGGCTTGAACATGTGTCTTCAAAACACAGCAACTTTTTGCCACGCCCGGAAAGACAATGGCCCGCGTCTGCGCTGCGCCCCCAAGGCCCCCCCTCTGGCGGTCCCCGCACCCCGGGGGCCATCCCGCTTAGCGCTCACGCCCAGAGGGGGTGGCCCTGGCAGGGAGGACCTCTGATCAGCCAGGGCAGCTCGACCCCCGCCTCCTGAGACAGACCGCCGCGGGGCAGGCCGGGCCAGGGCACCTGGGGGTCACTCCACCCCAGAACTGGCGCGTCCTGCCCCGGCTTCACACCTGATGCCCTCCCTGGTCTCTGGGGCAGAGAGGCGCAGCTGGAAATAAATGGCCCCTCTCAGGCGAGGCAGGAGGCTTTAAGGGAAGAAAGTCCAGCAAACCCCAAAGCCCATCTCCTTGACAACCACCAATAAGCGCTCCTTTTTTCTCCTGCTCGCCAGGCCCCACTCAAAGAGCAGACTTCCCTCTTTTTGTCCACTCGGCCTGCATCCCGTCTCCCCCAACTTGCCCGGCCACCAGCTCTCCCCTCCCCAGCCCACACACATGCCCGCGGCTCCCAGGCCCCCTCCGTGCAGACCCGCAGCGCTCAGACACACAAGTGTGTTCCTCCTGGCTGACACACATGCGCACACTCCACACACACTCCAACATGGAAGCATGCACACACCCACACATATGTGCACGCATGCGTACGTACATGCACAAGGCACACAGACACAATGTACATGTATGCAAACGCATAGGTACTTGTGCATGCAAGACACAAGGATATGTGTGCGGAAGCGCGCACACAACACAGTGCACACATGTGCACCGGTGAACGTGGGCACACACAGGCACAAGCTCACACCTGCACCCACACCGCATGTACATGTGCACATGTGTGCCATAGACGCACATCAGGACACATGCACACATGTGCGAGCTACAGAGGGTATACATGTACACGCAGGTACGAGATACATACAGGCACATACCCGTACCAAATCTACATGCGCACATGCATGCTAGGCATGCAAGGCACACATGAGGACACATACAAACACACGAGGCACACAGGCACGTAAGGCACACGGGCACATGCCTGCACCCACATGTACAGGAACATGCATGTGCCGTGCATGTAGATGCATGAGCGTGCATGCACATATGTGCACACACACATGCACTCTCTGCTGCACATGACCTCCTGGTCCCTGGGGAACTCTGTCTACCCAGCCACCCTCCCTGTCAAGCTGCTGGTCTCACAGACAGGCCGTGACTGGTCCCCCCCATGGGTGGTGAGAAGGGGTCAGGTCTGGCTCTCTGGGAATCAAAGGAGGAGTTGCTGCTGTTGGGCTCTGCCTCCCCAGCACCCCAACATTTCCTTCAGTTCCTGCGCTCCCAGCTGGTGGCTTCATTCAGGAGACCTTGTCCTCAGGTTTCATTCTGTGCTCTCCCAACTGCATGACTTCAGGTTTCAGGGGTGACGGCTCCCTCAGCATCACACTGCCATGTGTACCAGGTGACAGGGCAAAAAGTTCTGGGGGGGGGGAGTCTTTTCAAGGCAACCTTTGAAACAACGCCCCACTTTACCAAGAATCCCCCAGGCCTGGCTGACTGTACCCCAAAGTTTGAAGGCAGTAGGGACATCTCTGTCAGGCTTTGTCCCACCAAACCCAGGAGCAAGTAGAGGCAGGAGGGTGACCCTTAGACTGAACACAGACTGGAAGAGAGTGTGGCCTGGGCAGAGGTGTCTGAACTGGGATGCAGGGAGGAAAGGAGGGACCCACTTGTGAACCCCCAAAGATGCACTGGAGCAGGCAGCCTACAGGGCACAGAAGAGACGGTCACTTCTGTGTCCTCATGCCACCAGGACTTACAGTTGGGCGCGAAACATGCAGAGATTTTCCTAATGGACAAGAGCATGGCCAAGGTCCATGTGAGAAGGTGGGGCCCAAGGAGCGAATGTTCCCCAAGTAGCTTGCAAAGCATGATGTGTTTGGCGGTGACATGGTGGACGGGCTCCCTGGGGCTGCCGTGTCTGTGCCAGCGGGCCAGGTGTGCAGGTGACCTTGCAATCTCGAAGCTTCTGGAAACCGAGTAGGAGAGTGGAATTTCCAAGGCCAGGGAGGAACCAGCTGGTTGCCTTGGAAGGAACACTCCCAGCTGCCCATCACCCCCCCTTGGGCAGATAACCAGGCACCCCATGGCCTCCCCAGGGGTCCCAGCTTCCCTACTGGCAGGGGCCCCATTGCCCTCCCTGCACCCCCCCAGCTCTCCCAAATTCCCCTCTTTCACAAGACTCATCCTTCCCTTCTGTCTACACCCCAACCCCTACCCCCACAGGCTTAGGACTCCCCCTGGGCTCCCATGACCCCAGGGTGCAGCTCTCCCCAGGTCTTAGGTCTGTGTCTGCCCAGACTTCAGACATCCCCCAAAGCAGGGCTCACCGACCCCCTGTGTGGGGCCACAGCGTCTAGCACGGAGTTCTCGCGGCTGCTGCATGCATGAGTGAACAAAGAAATACGGCTGCATCACGTCACGGAGCGTTCCCACTTCCCTGAGGAGTGGAGAAGACTCTTGGGTTGTTTGGGGCGCCTTGGGGAGAGGAAGCAGCCGCAGACTTCTCCAGGCTGCCTGGCAGGGCAGGAGAGCCAGGAAGCCAGCGCCCAGAGGGGTCAGGTCCTCCGTGCCCTCTGGCGCCCCCTGGTGGTGCTTCGTACGGCCTGCAGAGGTGAGGTCAACTCCCGCCAAGCAGCCCTGTGTGTGGACTCCAACCCTTTTCTGGACTCCTTTTCCAGGGCCCTTGGGGTAAGGACACCTTCCTTTTTGCTTTCTTAATTTTCTCAGGCAGAACTCTCGCCACGAAAACAGCGCTGGCCTCGAGTCTCCATCCTGATTCTCCAGGGTTTTGGCAAGCTTCTTCAAAATGAACATTGGCAACAACAGCCCGTGGGGGTGGCACGTACCTCCAGGCCTTGCAGGCCATCCCTTGGCCCTGGGCCCCCATCTGTCACAGGTGGGTGGGTTGCAGTTCCCCAGGCCCTGGGCATCCTTGCTCTTCTCCCACCTGAGCCCGGTGGGTTTTCCCATGTCCACTGCCTCACCGCAGGACTGACCGCAGCCCCCTCACCCAGGCTCCTGGCCGGCAGCTGGTCAGTGCCCTGAGCTCTGTGATGGCCAATACCGGGTCCCCCAACTGCCGGCCACACTTTGCACTTGAAGACACGGAGTCTTAGCATCGGAGAGCTCACAAACCACTGTGGGGTCCGAAGCCCAGTCTGGAACCCAGAAGACGCTGAGAGTGCAGGAGGGCATGCCTTCCTGCAGTTCCAAGTCCCAGGAAAGGGCTTTGACTTGGGGCCGAGCCATCACACCTCGTGGTTCATGTGGCTGGCTTCATGCTGCCCGGCCTCCTGTTCTCTCCACCATCTCAGAGGTCCAGGAAATCTCCCCCGAGGTAGAACGACAGCGCTTCTCTTTAGGGTTTTGGGAGGGGTTGTGTAGAAGTGGGGGGTGATAACACATGCACACCCAAACTCACACATATTATATATATTATACATATACCATGCACAACACACACATTGCACAACACACCTCCACACAACATATAATACATAGAGCACACACACACATCATATACACCATACACACACCATACACACCATACACATCGTATGCATCACCATATACACCACATATACCACATACACCACACGTACTATATGCACCATACATACTATATATACCACAAATACCACACGCACCAAATACACCACATATACCATACATGCCATTTGTATACCAAATACACCACACATGCCATATACACCACATACGTCACATACTCCACACACACCACATACGTCACACACCACACATGCCACATACACCATATACACTATATACGCCATACATACCATATATACCACACACATCAAATATAGCACATATATCATACATGCCATTTGTACACCACATACACCAACCACATCTGCCATCCATACTACATAAACCACACACATCATATATACCACATACACCGCATATACCATACATGCACCATTTGAACACCACAAATGCCATACACACACCACACATGACACACATACCACACACAGCACATATGCCACACACACCACATACACCATATATACCACATATACCACACACATACATTCTACACCTACCACCTACCACACACACTATACACCATACAAATACACACATTACATACCGTCCCCCACATACCATATACACGGCATGCATCATACAACACCACACATATACTCACAGACTCATACACATGGCATACTGCACACACCGTAATACATACACCATATACACCACATACATACCACATACTATACATATCATACATATTGTACACACGCCACACACACACCATGTACACCACACACACCCCACATACTTGGGGGTGGTTGGAGCTGGTGCTTAGAGGTTGACCTGACCCTGCCACTCTTTATTGCCTACAGGACAAAGTCCACTTGGGGACCCTGGATATGGGCCCTGTGGACACTCCTTTCTTGACCCTTGGCCTGTCAAGCCCACCCCTCCCTCCCTAGCAGCCACTGCCTGCTGTGCCCCAGTTCACGCCCTCCCCCTCCCATTCTGTGTCTCAGGAAGACCCAGACTCACTCCTTGGCTCGGGGAACCTGTCCTCAGAGCCCCCCTTGGAGAAGGACCAGCTGCCCACCTTCTCCCAGTCAGCTCTGTGCCCTGTAGCTGGGGGAAACTGGGCTGGTCAGCAGGATGTTGTCTTCAGGCACCCAGGATGGATGACCTAAGTTCTGTGTGATGCCTGTGCAGGACACTGGGTCAGCTTTGCAACCTGGAGCTTCCTGGTGAGCAGATCTGTCTCCTTGGGTGGAGATAAATCAGCGTGTGCAGGGCTAGGTCACCTGAAACCCTTCCAGATCTCAGCTCAAGCCCAACTGATGGACAGGTGGCTCTGGCAAACCAGCCATTGTAGAACCTTGGCCATACCATTGGTCAAGGTAAGGACACGTGACCAAGCCAAGCCAATCTGGAGCCTTCCCTGGGATTTTCTAAGGCGTGGTGGGCGTGTCTACCTCCTGAGGGCATAGGAAGCAGCGAGCATGGAGTCTGGAGGTGTTCATGCTGTGGTTCTGCCTTGTGCTCAGCTGACCTAAGAGAATGGACCCATTGCTCAGAGAGAAGCAGAGGGGAGAAATGGACAGGGGAAGAGAGGAGGTGGGAGAGGAGGAGAAAGAAGGATCCCGGCTGCACCTGAGGTCCAGTTTGAATTCTGTCCCTTCTGTTTTAAGACACTTATGTTAGTTTCCTGGTTAATCAATGGAGGAGATTGGGGTGTCCCCCCCGAAATGACTTTCCTGACAGCATGTGTTAAGCCTGGTTCTGAATCCTTTACATGCATTAACCTGTAGTCCGCAGCCACACTATGAAGTAGATTCTGTTAGTCTCACGCACAGGTGTAGAATGGGAAACAGAGAGGTTAGGTGATTGGCTCAAGCTCACACAGCAGAGCCAGGAATGAACGAGTGGATGAGTAAATGTATGGGAAGTGGTACCCTCAGTCACTTCAGTAATCAGAATCAGAATGAAAAGATGCTGAGGGACCCTAACTCCCCATCAGGTTTCCTCGACTCTCCTATGTCCTTCAGTCTTAGGTGTTTAATGATGGGATGGAGGGAAAGTGGGGGGACTTGGGAGGTCATGAAAATGAACCCATTTATGTGCATCACATTGAGTTTTATGAATAAAATATAAATAGCATAAAATTCACCATTTCAATCATTTTTAATCATTTTTAATTAATCATTTTAATTTTATTTTTGGAAATAATTTATTTGTATATAATTTCACATCTTTGTATTCCTGGGGTTCACCTACCACCTCCCCTCCCTGCCCACTCCCACTCATCCCCCCCCCCCCGCCAGTTGTGTACTGTAGTTTGGTTGTTATCTTGTTTTGACTTTTCCTCCTGGCCTTTTGTTTGTTTTTCCTATGTCCCATATATTAGTGAAACCATTTGGGGTCTTTTTCTTTCTGACTTGTTTTGCTAATATGATTTCTTCTAAGTCCATCTCAAATGCATCAAGTTTGTCATTTTTAATTCCATTGTGTAGATAAACCACATCTTTTTCATCCATTTGTCTGTTTTGGGACATTTGGCTTTTCCATGTCCTTGCAATTATAAATAGTGCTGCAATATACATCTGGGTACAGGTGTCCCTTTGTATAAGTATTGCGGTCTCCTCTGGGTAGACCCCCAGAAGAGCGATTGCTGAGTTAAATGGTAGTTCCATTTTCATTAACTTGAGGGTCCTCCACACAGCTTTCCATAGTGGCTGGACCAGTTTACATTCCCACCAGCAGTGTAAGAGTGTTCCTTTCTCTCCACATCCTCGCCAGCACTTATTGTTGCCCGTTTTCAATCATTTACATTCATGTCACCTCATGGTGTTCGGTGTTTTAATTTTGAGATGCTGTCACACCGTCTTCCACATTGCTGTTGTTTGGTGGGTGTGACAGACACCCCCCTGTATAACTTCTGCCATGATCGAGATGGGAGACCCCACATTTCCACTAGACACCCTCTTTGGGTTTCCTAACTCCTAACTCAGGTCTTGTATCTTTGACTAGTGCTCCAAGTGGGACCAGCAACTTTATCTATTTCCTAGGACCAAAATGAATCCGTTTGTCTATGGATTAGTTTAGCCTGTTCTAGAATTTTCTGAATGGAATCCTGCAGAGCTGTGTCCCCCTTTGTCCAACGCCTTTTGCTCAGCCTGCTTTTCCAGTTTCATTCAGCACAGACAGATAGGTGACCTGTTTTCTCTCCTTTCATTCAGAATCATAAGCATTAAATATTGCTGGAATACACCATCATTTATTTAACCATTTTAGGCGGATTCTAACTCTTTTCTCTTAGAAGCATGCTGGGGGAGCCTCTTTGCACCAAAGTCTTTGTCTGCCTCTCTGGTCATTTCTTTGAAATAAAGTGATCAAAGTGTATTTTCTTTTCTTTCTTTCTTTTTTTTTTTTTGGGGGGGGGACTAGGTCTCACTGTGTTGCCCTGGGTAGTCGTGATCCCAAGGACTCAAGCAATCTCCAGTCTCAGCCTCCCAGGTACCTGGGATTACAGGTGCATGCCACTCTGCCCGGCCCCCCAAGGTGCATTTTCTACCATGAAAGGGAACCAGAGGTTTTCACCCACTTAACTGCCGATTTGCTTTTCAGAAAGCTGGTATCACCTTCTATCATCATCACCTCCTAAATGTCCTCCAACCTGTGGACTGTCTCATCTCCTGTGGCCTTTAAGGTCATTGTTTTTTAGAGACTAGGTCTCGCTATGTTGCCCAGGGTAGTCTCAAACCCACGTGCTCAAGCAATCCCTGGCCCTCAGTCTCCCAGTGCTGGGATTACAGGTGCACACCACCAAACCCGATCTTTGGGGTCATTCTTCCTGGTGCTCTTGCCCAGGGAGGCTATTTGCCTCGCATTTTCAGGGTGTCAAGCCAGGGCTTCATGGCTGCAGATGAGAGGAGCCTGGATATAGAGTGGCGACCCCCATGAATGATTCAGGCATCCCTCTACCTCCTTTCATCTTCCAGAGCTAGCAAGCAGCCAGGCAGAGCGGGCACTTGGAGCAAACCTAGCAAAGGAGACAGCCGCCCTAGGTCAAACATCTTCTCCCAGGCTGACGCGTGGTCTCCTGGGCTAAGTGGATGGCGGTGCTAATAGACAATCAGGTGGCCGTGATTTGGTCAGTGGCACCCAGAATGGTCTTCCATGTCCCAGGAAGAAGTCAAGGGCTCTTACCCAGGGACACAAAGCTTTCCCATCCTCTGGGACACTGCCCTGGCTTACCACTCTAACAGAAGCTGCCAGTCCTTCTCTGATCAGATCCAGCGTCCAAGACTCCCTAACACAAAGGAGGAGGAGCTTCTGTCCCTTTCCCCCTCCCCAGCAGCCCATACCAGGTTGCAGACAGACTAGCTTTGGTGCACAATAGGCCACTTTTTCCCAGGAATGTTGGGGGAGTGCAAGCTGGTCTTAGATCGTGGCCAAAGGGAGTGGGGTTGCAGGCTCAGCCCCCACAGCCAGCTCTGCCTTTTGATAAGCAGCTTGGCAGGTGGGTTAGGGAAACAACACCAACATATGTGCTGGATGCACCTGATCCAATCACACCATCACCCTCTTCAAGATCAAAGGCTGAACTAGGGCGGGTCACAGCCTTGGTTTGGCAGATGGAGAAACTGAGTCCAAGAAAAGCTAAGTCCAACCCTCTTCCCCAAGTTGTTAGACAAAGAAAAGGAATCATTGTGCAGAAGCCCAGCAGGACAGGGGGAGGATTCGTTGCACTTTTGTTATGGGGGGGGGATAGGGACACCCCCGTTTAAATTCCTCCTTCCTATGGGTTCTCCCGCCTGCGCGCAGCAGCTGCTCAGATATCAAACCTTAACAACCAGGATAGACAAGAGATTTATTTACAGATACGG
>PVHY01022367.1:11245-22590 GCA_004024945.1 Uropsilus gracilis
AAGAGTCCACACCCTCACAAATGTTCCAAACGAATAGAGCCCCACTTCTGCTCCTCAAGGAGCTTCGTGGGGTTTACCTCAGTCTTAGGGCACTTCTGGTTGGAAATGCCAGGACCTTGACTCCCAATCCTGTCGCTCCAGTTGGTACCAGATGAATCCAACCAACACAGGTGGGGCTCAGACGGTCTCCCAAAGGCAGTTCTGTCTGAGTGTCACCGTGGCTCCGCACTTCACCCGGGCCACCTCTCCTCCGCCTTCACACAGGTCTTGCTCCTCAGGAACCAAGTGCTAGGGAGGTGAGGAAACTCCAGAGGACACAGCCGGGTCCTTCTTCCGAGGCCCCAAACCTCCGCGCCTGATCCCAATCTCCAGGCTCTCGCTCTCACTCCCCTCTCCACGTTCCTCTCCAAAATTGTATATATCTCTCCCCACTCCACTTTCCTTCTTTTTATCCTTCTCCCTGCTTCCCATTCACCATCCCACCTTGGTGTGTTACCTCCCTTTGCCCTCTGGGCCTGTCTTGACCTCAGGACCCTACATTACATAACCCCAAGTCTGCCCAGGTCATCACTTTACTCTAAAAAGGGGGAACTGGCCTCAGGCTAGTCTTAGTCTCTGTCTTTCAGATGCAGATGACTGCAATGCCCACATTCCTTTCTCAATGAAAGGAACTGGGTTCATCTTTGGGTCCAGGGTTCACTTTGAGAGTTTACTAAACAGTGGCAACTGGCAAGATTCGAGGAAGAGACCCAGCCCCTGCCCGAGACAAGGTCAAGGCTGGTGAGAGACTCTGGCAATAGGAACCTCAAGAAAAAGCCAAGGAGCCAGCAGGTGGCCTCCATTTCCGCCTCACTTCTCAGTGCTGCACAAGAAGCCTCCCGCAACTGACCCCACGGGCAGGCTTTGAACCTGAGCAACCCAGCCTCTTCCCCAGCTGTGTGTCTCCAGGAAGGTTCCTTGGCCTCTCTGAGCTTGGCTCCCCCACATGTAAGATGAGAAGAAAAACCCTCTCATCACAGAGCTCAGGGAGGGAAAGCTGAGATGCTCCCTGTAATGTCCTTGGCCTGCGGGTTGGCGCACAGCTGGACTCAGTAAATGCTGATGCAGCTCTTAGGCTGGAGTCGATGCTGAGAGATGACTAGTGTAAGTGAAACTGGGACCCCAATGTGGGTAGTGTATTTGTTCAGAAAATGTAGGCATTGCATTAGCTCTGTCTGAAAAACACAGAGGGAAAAGAGGTCTAAACAGCCGGGCACGGTGGTGCATGCCTGTAAGCGACAGCTTATGGTGTTGCGACTGGGTTGGGGGATTGCGGTTCCAGTCCCACCCAAGGCAACATAGCGAGACCTAGTCCCGCCCCCCTCCCCCCAAAATAGCTGGGCGTGGTGGCACATGCCTGAAATCCCAGCTACCTGGGAAGCTAAGGCTGGAGATCGCTTGAGTCCATGGTACCCTGGGCAGTGTGAGCCTGCAGTTCCATGGGCAAAATAGTGAGACCTAGTCTCAAAAAAAAAAAAAAAAAAAAAAAAAGGCCTAAACAAGAAGGGTACTTTTACTTTGTTGCAAATCCCAGGTGTGGACCCTGGAGGGGAGAATGTATGCGGGAGCATGTAGAGAGAGGGAAATTGGAGCCTTTGGCTTTTAGGAAAAAGAAAAAAAAGAGATAAAGGCGAGCAGCAGAGATGAGAGAGGCACAGACTTTTGGGTAGAGGAGAGACGAGAATGGCAGGCGGGTAAAGAGTAGCCCAAGTGATCATGCTGGGTACAAACCCCTTGAAGAGTGAGCTGGAGGTGGCAAGGAGCCATGGAGGCTGTCAGAAGAGTGGCCGGTGTGGAGAGTGTGGCACCGCAGCAAGGTGGCCTAGTGAGCTGGTCACTGGAGATGGCCAGGGATGTGGAAAGCTGATTTGTGCATCAGCAGTTGCGGAAATTTGAAGAGCCTTGGAGAAGTGAAGCTTCTCATAACTCCGGAGAGAGAAGAAGAGACACTGGAGAAAAAACTGTACTTTGCAGAGTGCCCGCCTCAGGTTTGGAGGAGCAAAGGGCACCATCTTGGACATGTGTCTTTAGGACCTTTGGGACTGAAAATGGTGACTGGGGTCAGATAATTGGCCACTGTGGCTGTGAGGACTTTTTGTTTTTCCTGGTTAATTTCCTTTGTTAATAAAGCCCTGTTGTTGAACCTCACTTGAGTGGCAACTGCTACCTGTGGGTGAGATGGATCTGGTCAAAAAAAAAAAAAAAAAAAAAGCTGGGCAGCAAACCGCAGTTAAGAAGGTTTGGATGGGCCGCAGAGTATGGTTTAGAGATGGCTGGTCAAGGGGACAGAATGGGGATGGGGTGTGGGGGGAATGAAATGATTGAGATGTCCTGGAAGGAGATGGGTACCCACAAAAGTAGGGGATAATGCAAGCCACACCATGGACTCAAGGCCACACTCTCCAGGCCCAACCAGCACCAATGAGTCTTTGTTTGTGCATCAAGGTTCAGGTTTCCAGGAATGAAGCTAGTGGGTCAGCTAAGGTCAGTCATGTGTCCACCTTGGGTAGGGTGGTCTGGGTGCCTCGATGATCAGTCCACCAGACTGTAGGCAGGGGGACTTAACAAAGGAGGTGCTGTCATCAGAAGAGGCATGAAGGCTAGGTTGCAAGCACAACAGATATCTGCAATTAAGACAGAAAGAAGAACTTTCCTCTCCACAGAGACTTGCTGTGCACTTCCAGGAGGGCTTCCTGGAGGAGGTGGCATGTACACCAGGTCTTGAGAAGCCTGGAGATTGGGAAAAGGTATCCTTTTCTGCCATCACATACTCAGGAGGGACTTGCTGAATGAAGGATGCCACCTGGCTTGGGCCTCAGGGACAGTGGTGTTTTTGCAGTGCCTTCCCTGACAAACCAATGATCAAACTTATTCTCTTTAGGTTTCTGGACCATCAATTCCATGGAACTCAGTGAGAAGAAAGTCGGATGACTACCAACAAATCAGTGTTTGTTTGCATGACAATGAGTGCAGCGTTCATTCAGTCATTCAATAAACACATGCCCTCCTCACCTCCTCCTAAACACTGTTTGGGCACAGCTTTTTCCCAGCAGGAGTCCAGAAGTTAGTGTGGTGAACAAGAGCTGGTGGGAGCTCTCACCTTAAGAGGCCTGAGGGTTGGGGGCATGTGTGAAAAAAAAATGCACAGGATTAAGTTGGGTTTTGCAGGATGAGTAGGAGTTCAACAGGAAGCTGAGAGATGAAGACAATCTGAGTGCTCCAGCCACTATGAAAGGCTGTGTGGAGGACCCTCAAGCTACTGAAAATGGAATTACCATTCCACCCAGCAATTCCACCATTGGGAATCTACCCAAACATCACAAAAACACTAATTCAAAAAGACACAGGTACCCAGATGTTTATTGCAGCATTATTTACAATTGCCAGGATATGGAAACAACCCAAATGCCCCCAAGCCCATGAATGGCTGAAAAAGATGTGGTATATCTGAAATGGGGTTTTACCCACACAGAGCAGTTGCCAGTCAGATACAATTTAAGCAACTTGTTTTTTTTTTTAACAAGGTAAATTAACTAGGAAATGGAAAAGTTCTTAAAGCCACAAGAGGCCAGTTATTTTACACTATCACCATTTAGTTTGAAAATCCCAAACATGTGGCCATGATGGTGTTCTTTAGCCCTTGCAAACCTGAGAGGCAGGCACTCTGCAAAGTTCCAGTCTTTCTCCCTCCTCTTCTCTTCACTTCTCCAGTGTGCTGTGCTATTCCGCTTCTCTAAGGCTCTTCAAACTGCTTCAACAAAATGCTGATCCCAAATCAGCTTTCCAAATCTGCCGCCTTGCTGTGGCTCCATGCGCTTCCTTTATCAGGCCCACCTTCAGTAGCATCTGGCCACATTTACCAGGCCTGCCCTCAGTAGCCCTTGGTCACCCCTGGCCTGCCATTCTGGCATCCGACTCCATACCAGCTACTTCTCTGCCAGCCACTCTCCCACCATGGCTCCTTGCCACCACCAGCTCACTCTTCCAGGGGACTTCTCCCGGCCAGGCCACGTGGGCCTGTTCTCCCCGTCCGCCATTCTCATCTCTTGCTCTCTTTTATATTTCCTTCTCTCTCCTCCCTATTTATATGCCCCCCCTCCTCCCACTTCCCATTTTCTCTCCCTCAGGAGTCTTTCAGACTCCGCCCACAAGGGTATTTTGGCACCAATACAATTTTTAACTGTGTCATTACCCTGTATCATAACTGCACAATGGAATATTATTCATCAATCAAGGAAGACAAACTTATGTCATTCACAGCAACATGACTGGAGCTAGAAGGAATTGTTATCAGAACTAGGTCAGAAATAAAAAGAGAAATACAGGATGGTTTCACTTATATGAAGAACACAGGGAAAACAAACAAATGGACAAGATTAATTTAAAACTGCCAACAGAATTGAAACATAGAGCAATAGAGGGGGGGGAGGGTAAAATTGAGGGGGGGAGGGCACAAGAGATAAAGATGGTTCATGGGTGACAAGGTGATAGAATCTTAGGGTAAACAAGGATGTTATATACATATAACATCCATATATATGTATGCATATGCATACATATGTATATATGTATATATATACATACACAGAGAGAGAGAGACAATCTGAGTGGAGGAGCAGGAGCAAATATCCAAGAAGTCAAGAAAACTACATAGTTTGGTGGCCTGGAGGCTAGAGCGTGGGGCACCTTTGGGTGCGGGCTGACAGGTGGTTGGAGTTTCCCATAGTCAGCATATTAGGCGCTCTGGCAGATGTGGCAGCAGGGACATCTGTGTCCTTTCTTGGCCTGTGCCCCATGCTGATATGACCATCCTCTGTCACCCCCTTTCTCAGGATATTCTTTTGGATTCTTTTTGATCACAAGGGTTTGATAAAGCTGCTTTCAAGTAATCCTTGGGGGAACATATCACAATGAACACTGGAGGAAGCCCCATCCCCCCATTCTGTGTCCTCCTTGATAAATCCAGTTCCAGGGGCTCCATTTTGGATCCAAAGAAAAGGCTGGAAGAACTTGGTAACAGTGGGGTTGTTCAGTCTCCTGTGGTCACCACTCAGTACATCCTCAATACGGCCAGCTGTTCACAGCTTCATTTTGAAGCCCAATACGCATAGTGCATTTGTTCATAAAATTTAGGCATTGCCATTAGCTGTGTCTGAAAAACACAGAGGCCTAAACAGGATATAAGGGTACTTTGACTTTGTTGCAAATCCAGGGTGGGCAAGAGAAAAATGAGAAAATATATCACCAAGAGGGTGTGTAGAGGAAAATTGGAGCTTTTGGCTTCTAGGAAGAAAAATAAAAAGAGAGAGATTAAAAAAGAAAGGAGCAGAGACTGAGGGAGACAGACTGTTTGAACTGGAGAGACATGATGAGAATAGTGGGCCAGTAGCCCGAGTGACCAGGATAGGCAGAAGGCCCTGGAAGAGTGAGCTGGAGGTGGAAGAGCCATGGTGGCCGGCAGAAGAGTGGCCGATGTGGAGAGTGTGACACCGCAGCAAGGTGGCATAGTGAGTTGGTACCTGGAGATGGTCAGGGATTTGGAAAGCTGATTTGTGCATCAGCCATTGTGGAAGAAATCTGAAGAGCCTTGGAGAAGCGGAGTAGCTCAGAATGCTGGTGAGGGAAGAAGCAAAGGAAAGAGCCCAGAGAAAGAGTGGACTTTGCAGAGTGCCTACCTCAGGTTTGGAGGGGTAAAGAGGGCACCATCTTGGACATGTGTCTTTGGGACTTTTGGGACTGCAAATGGTGACTGGGGTAAGATAACTGGTCACTTGTGGCTTTAAGGACTTTTTGTTTGACCTTTTATTTTTCCTGTTAATTTCCCCTGTAAATAAAACCATTGTTAAATTGCAGGTGACTGACAACTGCAACATGAGGGTGGTACGAACCTGAGGGAACCTGGGTAGCAGAAGCCGCATTTTTATTTATTTGTTTGTTTGTTTGTTTATTTATTTTTTGAGACTAGGTCTCACTATTTTGCCCGTGGAACCGCAGGCTCTTGTTGCCCGGGGTACCATGGACTCAAGCAATCCCCAGCCTCAGCTTCCCAGGTAGCTGGGATTACAGGCGCGCGCCACCACACCCAGCTATTTTTTTGGAACTAGGTCTCGCTATGGGCCACAGGCAGGACTCAAACTGCGATCCTTAGACCCGGCTGCTTCATAGGCTGAAGCTTCCAGGCACGAGCCACCGTGCCCGGCCTTTATTTTATTTTTTTAAATTTATTTATATATAAATTTCATGTCTTAGAAGCCGCATTTTAGATGTGGCTTGTTGATTGGAGGCTTCAACCCTATTTTGACCCCATTTCAATTTCATCCACAGAAGATGGGGCCACCCCAGATGGCAAAACTGAGGCCCAGAAGGGTCAGTGAACACCCAAGGTGTTTCAGGGTAAAAACACCAGGAAGATGAACATTTAAATTCTTCTTAAGCTAGACATGGTGGCACGTGCCTGTAAGTGCCAGCTTAAGAAGCTGCGGTGTGGATCAGGGACCGCGGTTCAAGTCCCGCTTGGGGCAACATAAAGAGACTGGTCCCAAGAAAATAGCTGGGCATGGTGGCGCGCACCTGTAATCCCAGCTACCTGGGAAGCTGAGGCTGGGGATTGCTTGAGTCCATGGTACCCTGGGCAACGTGAGCCTGTGGTTCCACAGGCAAAAATAGCGAGACCTATTCTCAAAAAATATATATAAATAAATAAATTCTTCTTTAACAGGGCAGAGGGCTTGGACATATAAAGAGGAGTAGAGGGAGAAGAAGGCATTATAAGGATGCCAAGTTTCCAGCAGCCAAGACAAAGAATCCCTAAGGGACTCAGGAGTGAACGGGGAAAGCGGCCAGTTTTCTTTTAAGGGTAAAGAATGACCAGGGAAAGGCTGGGCATGGTGGCGCATGCCTGTAAGTGGCAACCTAGGAAGCTGCGGCCGGGGCCAGGGGTCACGGTTCGAGTCCTGCCAGGGGCATGTAGCGAGACTTAGTCCCAAAAAAACAGCTGGGCATGGTGGCACGCACCTGTAATCTCAGCTACCTGGGAAGCTGAGACTGGGGATTGTTTGAGTCCGTGGTACCCCAGGCAATGTGAGCCTGCAGTTCCACAGGTAGAAATAGGGAGACCTAGTCTCAAATGGACTATTACTCATCAATCAAAGAAGACAAACTTATGTCATTCGCAGCAACATGGATGGAGCTAGAAGGCATCTTGCTAGTGGAAATAATTCAGAAAGAAAAAGGAATACGGGATGGTCTCACTTACATGAGGGATAGAGGGAAAACAAACAAATGGACAAGAAAAAATCAAAACTATCAGCAGAACAGAGGCAAGACAAAGAGAGGGAGAAGAGGGTAAAATCTGGGGAGGGATGGGCACAAGAGATTAAGGTAAATTTTAAAAATCACAAAATTTTTGGTACTGTGTTTGCAAAAACTGAACCAAGTTCGAAATCCTCTATGCCTAAGTGTGCTGTGGATTGTAGACAAAACTGGCACATGAGACTGGTAGGTGGTCTCCAGGGTGGCTAGAAGCCCCCCTGAGGCCAGCACTGACGTTTTACTGGGGACCACAGCCTGTTGCCAGTTGGTTTTACAATCTGCATTCACTGCACTTGCAATTTTAAACCACACAAATAAGGCGCCTGGTACATAGTAGGTGCTCATTAAAAGCTGTTGCTGCTAGGGATTCCACTGTCCTTGGTTGATCAAGCCTCTGCCCTCAGACTGCGCTCCAGGCCTGGGGACCCCGTGTGGGTCCCCATGCCTCCCCCACCCACCCATCCCCACTCCCTCTGGGCCAGGGATGCGGCTGGAAGGGATATGGAAGGTGATAGGGTGGCCATAATTACCTGGGGTGGGGGTGGAGGGCCGCAGCGCTATGGTCAGAGCTGTTCCCTTGGCCCCAATTTTTTATTGGTGGGGCGATTAACAGAATTGATACAGGACAGCTCATGCCAGCCTGCCCTCCTTTGCGTCCGCTGTGGGTGAATGGCTGGGCTTCCGACTTCCACCCGGCGCCTGCAGGCTCGAGGCCCCAAAACAAACAAGGGAGTCTGAGGGACAGAAAAGGACTCCACGCCCGCGCCCCTCCTCCCTCAGGCCCCTCTCCAGCGGGTGGACCCCGGGGCCGGCCCTCCCTCCCTCCCTCCGGCGCCCGGGCCCCGCCCCCACGCCCCCCCCGCGCCCCCTCCCCCCAGAACTTTTTGAAGTTGATCAATGAAACAGGTTTTATTTAGGGGCCTTTCGGAGCAGGACTGCGAGCAAGCGAGGCCTTCATTAGCCCCGCATAATGAAAGAATGGGCCGATTCAAGGGGGGCTTGGAGAGAAAAGAGGGGAAATTAGAGTCTGCTCGCTTAAAAAAAAAAAAAAAAAAAAAAAAAAAGGGGGGGGGGGGGTGGGGGAGAAATTGTGGACTCGCTAAATAAAGCTGCTGCCTCCCGGGCCGGGCCTCCAGCCCTGCGCACAGACAAAGCGGCCGGAGGCGGCTCGCATTCCAGGCCGGGATGCAGGGGCCGCGGCTGTTTAAATTGCTCCTTAGGTTTCCAGCTGTTTTACCAGTGATTTGCCCAACTTAATAGCTCTTTAAGGCTTTCAACAAGAAAAGAGCTCTTCTCAGGACTCAAAGGAGTGGCCAGGGCAGCGGAGACGGCGCCCATTGTCCAGCCCAGCCCGCCGCCCGCCCTGCCCCCGCGGCCAGACCGTCCACTCGTGGTCATTTGTCCGCTTTCCGCTGGCTTCAGGCTCCGGCCAGAGGACTTCTAAACAAGTCCTTATTTGAGGGGCCGGCTGTCTGCTGCCTCGGGGCAGCCTCCCATCGTCTAGAAACAAATAGAAAAAACTCATCATCCTGCTAATTACTCCCGACTAGCTCCTGTGTGTTGAGCTGCTCCTGGGTGCCCAGCCTGGGGAGCTACTGGGTGCTGGGTGCCCAGCCTGGGGAGCAGACTCCGCCTGAGCCCCCCCATGTCACCCTCAAGAGGTGGGTGCGATGCGGGTGCAATGATGTGGGTGCGATGATGATGGCTTTTACCGACAGGGAAACTGAGGCACTGGAGGTCCTTTGCCCAAGGTCACAGAGGGGCACCCGTAAGTCTAGGGAGGGCAGTGAGGGTGATAGGGAGCACCCCCCCACAGAGGGGCACCCGTAAGTCTAGGGAGGGCAGTGAGGGTGATAGGGAGCACCACCCCCCCACCCCTCCCACCCGTGAGAAGGCTGGGGATGGTGGAAAGAGCCCACGAGTTTATTTATTTATTTATTTGATTTTTTTTTTTTTTTTTTTTTGAGACTAGGTCTCGCTATTTTTGCCCGTGGAACCGCAGGCTCACATTGCCCGGGGTACCACAGACTCAAGCGATCCCCAGCCTCAGCTTCCCAGGTAGCTGGGGTTACAGGCACACACCACCACGCCAAGCTATTTTTTTTGGAACTAGGTCTCAATACGGGCCCCAGGCAGTACTTGAACCGCGATCCCTAGCCCCGGCCGCTTCATAGGCTGAAGCTTACAGGAACGAGCCACCGTACCCGGCCTGAGCCCACGAGTTTAAAAGAGGGTAAACTGGGGCAAACTAGTCTAAAGTTTAAACTGTTTCTAAGTTTTTTGTTTTAGGTCTGAAAAAGGGGGAGAGAGCTGAGAGAAGCTGGTAGCTGATGTTTGCATACCAATAGTAGGTTACCAGTGAAAATGCTAACGATTGGCTTTGTAGCCTGCTTTGTGGAGAGAAGCAGGCAGTGATGTTTCCAGTTAAGTGAGAAAGTCTTTTTTTCTTTTTATCCGATTTCAAGGGGACTCTTGGGAGGTGGGGGCGGAGGGTGGGGGACACACGACACCACAACGACGACTAAAATATGGTAATCAGAGTGATGGTTACCAGCGTGATGACCTGAAATTTACTGACTGCACAGCGACCTAAGAAACACAGCCGCAGGCTGGGCGCTGTGGCGCAGGCCTTTAATTCCAGCCTAGGAAGGGAGGCCAAGACTAGGAATCGCTTGAGTCTGCGGGTTCAACACCCGCCTGGGGCAACATAGTGAGACCTAGTCTCAAAAAATAGCTGGGTGTGGTGGCGGGTGCCTATAATCCCAGCTACCTGGGAGGCTGAGGCTGGGGATCACTTGAGTCTGTGGTATCAGGCAACATAGTGAGACCTAGTCTCAAAAAAAAAAAAAAAAAAAGCAGCCCAGAGGGCCTAGAGAAACAACCCACAATAGACTGACTCAGTTTACCCCTAGGCAGCCCAATTCCTCTTTCGAAGTTCCTCACTGTGTCTTCGCCAGGTCAGGCCAGGTGCCACCGCCCATGACAGCGCATCCGGAGCACCAGCGGGTGCAGAGGGTGTGTGAAGCCCTAACTCCCTAGCAGGGGAGCTCCGCCTGGGGATGGGAATCCGCTGAGTAAGCACTGGGACTCAGTAATCTGCTTCTTGCCAGCCTGGGGAATCCTGGTCCAGAGTGCTGGCTTTCCTAATTGGTCATTGGCCAGGAGAAAGACACCATGGTGTCTTCCTTCCCTGGCCTTGGCAGGGAAACAATCCTCGTTCCCGAGTGCCTGCTTTCAAGACTGGTAGGGGTGGGAGGAATGGGTAGAAGAGGAGGATGTTTGGGGGGGGGGTGGATTCTAACATCACCCATCAGTCCAGAACCTGACTCTAATTATATGAAAATAGTCATCACAATTAAGTTCTAAGATGCTTAAACAAACAAACAAAAAACCCCAGCAGTTGCTTTTATTATAAAAATAAGCCAGCCTGGCTGGGTATGGTGGCACATGCCTGTAAGCAGCAGCCTAGGAAGCCGCGGCTGGGGCCAGGGATCATGGTCTGAGTCCCACTGGGGGCATGTGGCGAGACCTAGTTTCAAAAAAATAGCTGGTTGTGGTGGTGCGTGCCTGTCATCCCAGCTCCTGGGAAGCTGAGGCTGGGGATTGCTTGATTCTGTGTTATCCTGGGCAACATGAGCCTGTGCTTCCACGGGCAAAAATAGGGAGACCTAGTCTCAAAAAAAAAAAAAAAAAAAAGCCAGCCGGGTGCGGTTGCACACGCCTTTAATCCCAGCCTAGGACAGGAGGCCGAGACAGGGAATTGCTTGAGTCTGAAGGTTTGAGACCCGCCTGGGGCAATATAGGGAGACTTAGCCTCAAAAAATAGTTGGACATGCCGGGCACGGTGGGTTGTGTCTAAGCTTCAGCCTATGAAGCGGCCAGGGCTAGGGATCACGGTCGAGTCCCGCCTGGGGCCCGTAGTGAGACCTAGTTCCAAAAAAATAGCTGGGCGTGGTGGCGCATGCCTGTAATCCCAGCTACCTGGGAAGCTGAGG
>PVHY01022368.1:8038-22594 GCA_004024945.1 Uropsilus gracilis
GGGGAATAAGGGATACAATACAACCATGCAAACCTGACCAATATTGTATGATAATTACAAAATTTAAAAAAATTTTAAATCTTACATTCTGAGTCCACAACTGTACCATCTATACCTAAAGATGCTGAAAAAGACAAAGCTGAAATCTGTTTTTAAAAGTATAAACAGGAAACAAATATGACTCAAAGTTATTTTTTTCTTGGCCTTCTGCTGTTAAGATTTTACCTTTTGGTACTTAGGTGTGCATCAGTTTGAGAATAACCATTCAGAATTTAAAGAAAAAGGAACTGAATGTTTAAAAGGCAGATGGGATGAGTTCATTAAAAACCCCAAATTGATCGTTACAGCTTTTCAAACCAGAAATGCAGATGCCATCAAAACACGGTGCAAGCTAAGCACTTATACCGAATTGACTGGAGCTAGTCAGGCACGGCCACTCACCCAGTTGAACTTTTGGGTGCCTGCTGGGTGGTAGGCAATGTGTAGGAGTACAGTTGATGGTGCAGAGGCAACAGTGTGTCAAATGGCTAGTACCTTCCCATGAATCGATGCAGTGATCCCAAAATCTTCTGGAAGTTGCTATGTTCTTCATTGTGGTATACTTGTCTCTCCTTATAAGTAGAATCAAATTGCCTTAAAACCCAACAAGGCTATACCTGATGGAATCAGAATGATTGACTTTGTTAATTCTTTACCACTACATTTCCCTTTACTATTCTCAGTGAGAAGATGGCACAATGGGAAGGATGCATAGAACGCTCCCATTTAGATCAATGCCAATAGGTGTCTGGAGGAAAAGCACTATTGAAACTGAGTTGCAAACAGAACCACTGCTTTTTTTTTTCATCAGATGCCACATTTATATTTGCGGGACACATTATTGAAAATGATGGTTGCTTCAAGGAATAACTGCCTTATTTGTCGCTGATGATAATATTTAAGCTTCCATAAGAAAATGTAAAGGTTGACACACTTGGGTTTAAAGGTTAGGTCTCCTCAAGATGTTTCCACAGGTCTCCCCCAAACCCTTTACTTTGGCATTTGAGTTTTTTGTACCAAGGTCAGTTGAGACCGTGCAGGCTCATTAGAAACTTTTACCACTTCCTTAACTACTTAGAGTGAAAATTGGTGCTCTTATCCAGGATTAGGATTTTAAATAGAAATAAGCTTTCTGTTGCAAAAACCTGTTTCCATGGCAGGGTAAACATCTACTTACAGAGCACCTGGCTTGTCATGTGAGCCCTCTCCTCTCTCCTTAAAGCCTGAGGCCACTAACTCATTCCTTAGCTTGGGATCCATGTCTATATAGCTTCCCCATATACATGCAATTAAATATTTTTTCTTCTGCTAGTCTGTCTGAGGTTAATTTAATTATGCAGCCAGTCTGGGAAGCAGCCAGAAAGGTAAGAGGAAATTTCCCCTCCTCCTTGAGAGTACTGACCTCCATGAACCAGTCACTTTCCAACTGAAATAGAATTTGCAAAATTAACCTTTTAAACTTAGTGAGTTTATGACATTCATAAGTTTGGGCAACCATCACTATTTTCTAGTTTAAAACAGGTGTTCCATCTCTATGGATTTGCCTAGTTTGGACATTTCCTAAAAATGGTATCATAATAATCATAATTTAAAAACTATTGTATGAATTATGAAAGCATTTAGCAAATCTAGAAAACCAAGTGAACCAATGTTTTCCAAATGACTGCAAAAGCATTATGTTAAAAAATCATAATTGGCAAAAGATTCAAAGTGCAAGACAGATCAATGACTTTTACTGTAACATTGTATAAAAGTTTATTGATTCAATGTCAGATTTCACACTGCAACTAATTTTTAAGAAATATCTCTTACTGTGTTTTGGTGGTTTGTTTTGGGTTTTTTTTTTTTTTTGAGATAAAATAGAATTCACAATTAATCTGAAAAGGTTATCAAGATACTCTTCTTTCTAATTATATTATAGGTATGAGGTTGAATTTTCTCATATATGTCAATCAAAGCCACCTCTCACAACAGAGTACCAATGCAGAAGCAAATAAGAGATCCAATCATTTCTCAATAGTCCAGGTATAAAATAAAGTCACAAAAATATAAAACAATGCCTCTATTCTTACTAATTTGGGGGGGGGGACAGTTACTTTTCATAAAAACAATAACACAGTAGGCTCTTTATTATCATTTCAACATGATGTGACATACATTTAAAAAATTTCCCAGTTTCATTTTCTGATACAATAAATATCAATAAGAGATAGTCTATTAAAGCAAAAGACTGCTGGGTTTTAACTGATTTTTACAAGAGTAAAGGGGCCTGATGCCCAGGAGTTTGAGAAATGATAGCCCTTGCAGTCTGTGTCTTTCCTTTGGAGAGTTGTCATCTCCACTGGTAGATCTTCAATTGTCTCATTGAACCTTCCTCTGTGTCTTTCATTTGTCAGCTGCAGCTTCATGAGTTGAGTCAGATTTCCCTTAGCTTTGGCACAATTGCCCCATGACAGCAGTTACTGCCGCAGTCATCTGCCATGAGGATGAGCACTTTAAATCAGAAAACCTATACACTTTCTGATTAATGCACAGAAAAGAACCATCCAGGATATTGTCCAAGAGAAATCATCAAGACAAGAGGGTCAGGACCAGTTTGAAATGAACTGGAACATTTTGCTCTTAAATATGTAGAGTGCCTGATTCTAGTGTGATTTTAGTCAACGATAGCTAAGTTCCAGGCACACTTGTTGGTCAAGATTCTGACATATTAGGCCCAGGAATCTGCATATAAAATAATTTTGGATATGCGTCTAAATTGGAAAGGGATTATCAGGAAAAAAGTCAGACTCAGATTCCAAACTTTCCTTCCCAGAGGGAAACACTATCTCCTAGAAATATGCTCTTTGTAGACAAATCACATGAATAACATTTTTTGTTGTTAACAACTATCTAATTGGGAGCACACTGAACACATATTTCATTGTTACTGATTTGGAAATATTCTCAAAGACTGTTTGCTAATTTTATAGCTGGCTCTATCATTTAATCTTTAATAGTTGCATAAATTCCACTTCATGGTTATGCCATACTCTATTTAGCAGTTCCCTATTGATAGACATTTCAATTGTTTCCAGTTCTTATGCATATATTTTGAAAATCCCTGTGTATGTTTTTGTTTTTAATGTAGGAAAAAACTTAGAAATGCATCTATTGGATTAAAGAGATTGTGTATTTAAGTTTAACAACTGCACTTAGTATTTGAGTAACCACCTCAGGTTCTTTATGCATATATTTTGAAAATCCCCGTGTATGTTTTTGTTTTTAATGTAGGAAAAAACTTAGAAATGCATCTATTGGATTAAAGAGATTGTGCATTTAAGTTTAACAACTGCACTTAGTACTTGAGTAACCACCTCAGGGTACTATTTTCTCTGGTTCTCTGAGCATATCTTGGGAAATTTGCTCCAAGGGAAAGAATCAAACAAATGACCATCTGCTACATCTCCAGGGCTTTCCTCGGAAGGCCAAGAAAAGATGGGTTTTATATAAAAAGTCACTGGCCATCTTTGAAGAGCACAAAATTTATTTAGTTGTATATAAATAAAAATTACTTGGCTATCTGAAGGGAAAATTATAAAACACATGATAGAAATATACAATTAACCCTTATGATACTCCAAAAAATTGTAGGAAACATTATAAACAGAAAAATCACCAACATATTCACTGTATACTGTATCCTTTTTTGGTCGGCATGAACGCTTTCACTCAATTTTGATAAAATCGGGATTTCTCATTTGGTGAAAATCACCACTTCCATGAACACAGTAAGTCAACAACAACTGCACCATCGGAACATGAGGAGGCCTAACGGGCATAACTGAAGTTGGTCACGGGGTAAAAAATTTATATTTGTGATCACGCCGTGAGTTCGAGCATGGAAATGCATTGGCTGTAGCACCAGTCAGCATACTTAACACCGCTTCTTGTTTATTGAGTATTATTTTCAGAACATGAAAGTAACACAGTTTAAAACACATCTTTCAAGCTAATCCTCATTTTATGATAAGTATAGAGACTATTTAAGATTGCCTTTATCAAAGCAGCTGCATTCTTTCACAGTAGGCAAAGCTATCATTTTCCAATGGTAACAAATAACGTATCATATTGCATCTGATGGAGTATGATAGGCAATTTATTATCTATAATAAGGATATAGAATTCTCACATCACAGGAGGTCATGTCATGAGGGCTTCAGCCAGGCTTTGGAATCTTTTTGTCAGTAGTTGCTTTTATCATGATTGTTCTATGGGTGGTTCCTTTCCTGATATACCCCCTTTATTGGGACACAAGGGTGGACATAATGGAGATGAAGCAAAGTGGAAATGCATCCTTGTGATCACTGGCAAGTAGCCCCGAGGGTTCGGTGGGGGACAGACCACAATGCGGCTAAAATGAGACCAGGAGAAGAGTCTAGGATGCCCACTGCAGAGTCTTCCTGCTGGGAATGGTCAGGGATAACCTGTCACTCACTGTAAAGAGATTGGATCCAAGACATTGGCAAAGATATTAAAGAATTTTCTTAGTAACGAGTGCATTGAAAGCATATGTGGAAAGAATTCTAAACTACATTTAAACAGGTAAGGCAGTCAGACTTCAAAATGGCGCTGGGAACAACAGTCTGCAGTCTGAGAAATGTCTGGCTTAGAAAAATAGAGATCTCAGATCAAGGCAGAGTGTGTTGCTGTCTTGGGTCATAGTGTATGGAATCCACCAAAAGAACCTTATTTTTAAAAAATACGCTAAGTTCAGGCCAATGAACAGACTGCGTGGACTTGTAAAGATGTTATGTCCTCCGGGGGCAGCAGAGAAGGGCTGTTTGTTACCATTGCTCCAAGCTCAGATGTGCAGACCACCAGACTGCAGAATTCGTTTACTACCTCAAGACTCAACGGCATTAGAGTTGGGGTTATTAGCAACATGCTTGACAAGTGTTTTCACCACTAACTTTATACGTTGACCAATTAGTTCTCTACTTGTTGGTCAGACATTACCAAAAACATATTGTAGGCTTCAAATCATGCTCGTAAAATAAGAAGCCAGTGATATGAATAACAGTGCCTGAATCAGACCCTTAATTCATTGGTTATATGCACAAATACAACTTTCACAATGAAAATCACATTATGAACTTTTTCAGGTTTTAACCTCAGGATTCAGTTCATAATGGGATAATATTCAGTTAGGACTGATGGCAGGTCATTTTGCTAGAAGAAGATGTAGAAAGTGTACTCTCTCCCTGGAAAATTTTCTCATACAAATATAAACTGTTTCTTTGTGCTAAATGTATCACCTTTGATGTTAAGGTCTGCCTTTGTTGTTTCACATCTGTAGAGTAATAACTCCCTATTGTGATCTCTGAAACCTATCTGATGCCTGTGCTTGGGAAGCATTTATAAAATTTTATAGGTACTGTCCCCATACCTTACAGTGAAGTCCTTGAGTAAAAAAAGCTTTAATTCCTTGTCTTTATTTGAAAAGTTGAATCTAATTCTCTAAAACCTTATTCTCTATGGATGACAAGGCATTTCAACCAACTATGAAGAAGGTGTGTCTTTCAAGGACATCATCACCTCTAGATTGTACACAGTCCTTAGTACCTTCAACATCACTTCTCCCAGGTGAGACAATGTTGCTTGAGCAACATTGACAATGTCAATGACATTGACAGTGACAAATGACATTCCCAAATAACAGTACCAGTTACCTACAAAGTACTTTCTTGCCACATGTTGTGAGCTCCTCACAGCAGTCTTGTGAGGTAGGTGTGAGTACAAAGAAATCTTCCATGAAACAGGACACTAAACATGGGCACCATCCATGTATTTTTTTCTGGATTGTTCTAGAAATTGAATACATGGCTGAATGAATAAAAAGAGTATTCCTACCATATAAAGCAAACCACATATATAGAAGGAAAAATCGTACTTGTCTGTGATGTCGTAGATCCACCCTACAAAACAAAACAAAAAAGGAACATATTCAGTGTAATGTAATTGACACAGGTCAGGAATGCAAAGAGAGCATTTTTTAGTACTGGAAATACCTCTGGAAGAATTATGACTTTTAATGCCCTAAATCACCTCATTTGGTCACTTTTTAGTCGGGGCTACATGAGCCAGAGTTCTGAGCATCTGGGGACGGTTACTGTTCAGCCCTAGGGGTATTTTTTAGGACCCGTGGGACAATCTTCCAGTTTTTGGTACTCAACTTTGTCACAAAGCCTGCAGCAAAAAGTGAATCTCTCTCTCTCTCTCTCTCTCTCTCTCACCAATTTAACCACAAATGGTTTCTCAACTCTTCAAAACTTTCCTGAAGAAGTTTGTAGTAGAAACTGAGCAGAAGACATGGGCATATTCCTCCTTTCTGAAGTATTTAAATATAAACATCTATTCTAGAAAGGATCAGATTAGCCAGGTTTTATAAAATCACGTTTACAGCTATTTATGTTCATAAAACTTGAAACACCTAAGCTACAACCTTATATGTTGACTAAATTATTAGTTCCTCCGAGCAATACTTCAATATTATATAATATAATGTATTATATTCAGAGAGTAATCTTACTAGGCACTCTGTAAATACCACCTATTTCATAGAGTCTCAGACACCATGAATTACATGATACATCACTATCTTTATTTTCTGTAAGAAAGAAAAATCCCTGTTGGGTAAAAATATGTCTCAATATTTTCTTCAGATTTTGTAGAACGCACTATATTTCAGGGATGTTCAAGGAACACAAAACAATATACATACATCAATCAAGGCTGAGAAACTCTCAACTATGACTTTTCTTTTTTACTTCAGTGACTAATTCTAAGAAGCAGTTACATATCAGGGTCCCCACAGCCAACACTGGGAACTGGAAGTATTGAAGCATCTAAGAATTCTATGTATGGCAAAAATGCAAATTTTAAACATTCACTTTTTCCATTCCAACAAGGACAGTAGTTAGTAAGTACACAGGAAAATATGAGTTAATGACCAAATATAGTATTCTATGGCCACTTTGCAAAGAGATCTTTCAAAATACAACCTAAGTGGCAAGTGAATGTATCATTGCAACCTAAGTTTCTTCCACAGCAGCTGCATAAAAAGAACGACTACATGTGCACACCAGACCTCTGACTTCCGGGTGTTTTCTTTGCTCATCGCATTAAGTTTAGTAAGTTTATGGTAACCAGTGATAATTAATATGCCTTTGCACTCAAGGCTGTCATAAAGAAAAATAAACAAAAGCATTCAAAATCATAATTGCTCCAATCACTTGGAAGCTATGGATTCTGGGTAAATTTGAAAAGTGAACCAAGTGTTTGGGTTGGTCATTTGATAGAAACATGAAAAAAGAAGATTTTTCTAAGAAACTAAGCAATCAGACACTAGACCTGAAAGAATGCACTAAATCATGAGTTCCTTCCACCTCAGGTAAACATGCTAGGCTTTGTCACCCACCCAGGTCATGGTGCCGATGCAGAGAAGACCTGAAAGACCAGACCTGCCAACCACCAACATGTGATGGGGCTTTCACAGCAGGGCTGATACGAGGCTGCTTTCTGATTGGACTGGATCCATGAGCAAGGGTCAAAAGTATGGTTTACTATCTGATGATTGAGACAAATACCTGGTCAACAGACTCACCCCCAAAGCTAAAGGCTCAGTTTATTGCAGCACTATTTATAATTGCAAGGACATGGAAGCAACTGAAAGGTCCGAAAACAGATGACTGGATGAAAAAAATATGGTATATATATATATATATATATATATATATATATATATATATATATATATATATATACAATGGAATATACTCATCAATTAAAAATGACAAATTGGCTGATTTTATGATAACATGGATGGACTTAAAAGAATTCATATTAGTAGAAACAAGTCAAAAAGAAAAAGACAGAAACCAAATGGTTTCACTACTATATGGGACATGGAAAAAATAAACAAAAGCCATGAGGAAAAGTCAAAACAAGCCAACAACCAAATTAAAGTACACAACTTAGAGGGAGGGGGGACAGGCTGGGAATGGGGGGGGTGAAATGTATATATAAATAAATAATTTTTTAAAAAAAAGATTCAGTTGGGCAGATTTGCCACCAGCAATCTGCTTCCACGGCTCTTTGCTTTTTTGTGAACAGTGCGACAGTTGCATCTCTGGACCCTGTTTCTGTGTTGTTGCATCCTGACACAACAGAAGACCCTCCCAGACCCTCTGGCTGTGAGGCAATGTGATGCTCTGTGTTCTGTGCATCCAACGTGAGATAAGACGGACCAGGGAGAGTAAATACATCATCCAGGCACCAGGACTCAGCTCCAGAAGTGAGTCTAAAAGACAAGCTGACCAGGTGCATCTACACAGAAAAGCATCCCTCAGTGTCGCCATGTCAGTGTGGCAGGTGACGACAAATGACAATGGATGAAGACACACCTGCTGACCACCTGGTGACCTGCAGCCAAGAGCAGAGCTGATGATGAGACCATCTGTGAGCTATAATTAAAAGCAAACAGAAAGGAGGCTCTCATGTTCTTCTCATGCCTGGTGACTGTGTCATTTAATAGTCAGATCCTCACTTTCGCATGATCAGCGACTGCAAGTAGAAACCAAGGCTCCCAACACATGGAACCGCTGTTGCTGCTGAATAAGGGCCTCAGAAAGAGAACAAAATGCGAACTGATTGGAAATTAATTTGCATTTGGCTCAAGGGTATTTTTCTGTTCCAGATGACTGAGTACAAGCTTCAAGCCTCTGTGACGTGGTCCCTCTCCACTTCCCCCCACCTTCCCCAAGCATAGGGAACAATGACCAAATCTTAGACGTTCAAACACTTTTTTTTTTAACTCCTTTTCTAGTACTAGTCCCCCTTCTCGGGGAAGAGTAATAAGTACCATCGCCCATAGAATCCTCTCTTACCTCCTTCCTCCCTCTTATCCACTTGTTATATCTGTAGACAACAGAAAAGATCTTCTAAGTATAATACATATTCTAACACTTTTAAATTAAATTCCTTATATTAAAAGATTGAAAGGGAGGGTGGCAGGTTAGGAGTGGGGGAAGGAAGGGGTTCAGTGGAGCTCGGTGGAAGATTATTGGGGGTTTGGTGGTGGGCATGGTTAAAATATACATTTGTAGAGGTTTGAGCCACAACCCCTAAAACAATAAAATGATGTAAACCCATGAATATCATTGGAAGGAAAATCATTTTAAATGTCTTATTCCAAAAAGATACAAATAAAAAATATTGCATCTTGCCCCTAAAAAATAAACATTTTAAAACTGTCTGCGCTATAAAAGGTAGTTCATGTCAGTTCTTCAAATAGTACTCCCCAACTTTGAAACTGTAGAGATAATCCTAAATTTCATATTAAATTAGCCCTGTAAGGTTCCTCCAACCCGAGATGAGGATTCCTTTTTAAATGTCTCTGGGTACTGCCATCTCTTTCGGGTAGCTGCTTCAAGTTTCCACTAGCTTAATGGCTAAGTTTTGCTGTCAGATGGCTAAGTTTTGCTATATTTGCCACTGGAAACAGCTTTAAAAGTATCTATCATTATCACATCTTTAAAGGAGATGAATTAAATGCCCAACGATTTTTTTTTGGGGGGGGGGAACAAGTTCTTACTATGTTGCCCGGGGAACTGCAGGCTCACGTAGCCTGGGGTACCATGGACTCAAGCAATCCCCAGCCTCAGCTTCCTGGGTAGCTGGGATTACAGGTGCATATACCACCACGCCCAGCTATCTTTTGAGACTCGGTCTCGCTATGCTGGCCCAGGGTGGGTCTCAAACCCACGGACTCAAGAGAGTCCTAGCTTGGCCTCGTTTCGTAGGCTGCGATTAAAGGCACGTGCCACTGTGCCCAGCCTTGCCCAACAATTTTAAAAGATGAATTAGATCACAAGTTCATGTTGCTGAATCACACGCCTCAATGTTTAATATCTCTGATTGCACATTGTTCTCCTAAATGGAAACATGATTGACTAATGCTAAGTTGTACCAGATTTTCAATGTCTGTAGAAACCGCACTGAAAAATGAAACACATATTCATCTCTGAACCCATTAAAAAAAGAAAAAAAGGGAAGGTGAATAGTAATTTTCCTTCCAGCAGACCCAGCAGTAAGTCTAGGCCATCTCAGATTTCTAGCAGGAATTTAAGGGAATTATTGAGAATTTAACTTCAGCACTGAGACTCAGAGCTGAACTTCAATCTCATTGCACCATTGGCTTACTGGCCTGCAAAGTCCATGAATTAAACAGACCACAGCCAAGCAGGGAAGTGGATCAGTGTTCCTTAGCATGTGAGTTCAGTGGCGAGAAAAGACAAAGTAATGGAGAACAGGTTCTGTTAGGTGGCTGGGCTGGAAATGCACGGCAGAACACCGATGTTAGAGTTCTACTCCGTTCAACACACATTCACGGAAGGTTCTTAACCATTCACACACTGGTTCCTACTATGGTGGTGGGGGTGAGGAAGGTGGGTGGACGGTGTCATTCAGCTATAGAAACCACTGCTAGGGAGGAATCTGGAAGCAGGCAGAGACCACATCTGATGCCTGTTACTAAAAAAAACCCAACTTTGATGCCTATGTGATAACATGACTGGACCTAGAAGGAATCATGTTAACGGAAATAAGCCAGAAAGATAAAGACAAATACTGGATGATCTCACCTACATGAAGGATGTAGGGAAAACAAACATACTAAGGACAAGGAAAATTTTAAACTGTCAGCAGAACGGAAGCATAGAGCAAGAGAGAGGGAGGGGATAAAAACGAGGGGAAAGACGGACACAAGAGATTAAGATGATGGTTCACGGGTGACAAGGTGGTGAGAGAACCTCAGGGTTGACAACAAAATCTCCTTCCCCTCAGGAAAGCACAGTAGGATGCAGAGAAGGGAGAAGGACAGGGTCACAGAAGTGTGCAAAGGGAAGCCTACTAGTAAACCGTGGTGCTTGAGTCATAAACACTGATGATGACATCCTTAAGCTATGCCTATAGCTATACCTCGGGGCTGCTCGTGAAGTACGAGGGTTCACGCTACAACACGCCCAAGCTGAACCTCAGAAGCAGAAAGTACCACCGCATCAAGCAAAGAAACATCAACAACATATCCCATGTCCACGCACCTGCATCTGAAGCCCCTCCAACAAGATGGCGGGATAGTCACTGATAAAATGCCCAGTTCCTATCAGACATTCAAGTTTAACCTGGAAGACTCACTGATCCAACCCCCCCCAATCCTAATTCTTTTTGCCTTTTCTTCCTCTAGTGCAGAGGCTGGAAAGCAAATGACTGCAGTCATCAGTTCTCATTGGGAACTAGCTGTGACACACTTGAAATTGTCTGGGACTGAACCTTTCCTCATCCTTTCGTTACAAATGAGGATGCAGTGGCTGGAGCTACAGCAGCTATTGTGCGACTATGAGGCAACAAGCATGAGGAAAGGGCCAAGGGGACCTTGGAGATAATATCCCAGTATCAACCAATAATAATTACTAATTTTTGGTGATGTGACCCCTTAATGGGGGTCAATGTCAGTTGAAATGACCATTGGTGAGATGCCATTTTATGCATCGAGGAGACAGAACTTAACACAGTGAGGTCACAGAGTGAATTCTAACATTTCAGCTGCTAATACAATTCTCTGAATAGCTAGTTACTCTCTGCCTGCGTCTCTGTGTTCAGGGTGGAGAACAGGAACAGGTAAACCCAGGTGAGACCTGGATTTCCTAAAAGTGATTCCTTTAAACCGTAAATCAACCAGTTGCCAGGGTGTCAGTTATAGCGGCAAAAGTCCATGATTTCTTGAGTTTCAGCTTATGATGGGAATTTAAAAAGGACTGTGTTGTCACCAATCCTCTGCCAGTGGGGTGGTAGGACAGGAGAGGCTTGCAGGATGGACAGGAGAGGCTTGTAGGATCCACAGATCCTGGCAGATCTGGGAAGGAAGGTTGGCCAGGGCTCTATCGGATAACCCTGCCTTTTCCTACCTACTGGGGAGAGGAACTTTACAGAAGGAAGGGCCTAGAGAGGAAGGATGGGCAATAGGTGAGCTTCCATCAGGTTACTTAAGGCACAAGACCTCGCAGGGCATCTTTTGTATTTATATCAAACTCTTGTCCCTACCATGTGCTGTGGCTCCCACCCTCCTTGGATGGAAGGTAGGTCCAGCCCCCCTTGACCTCTTGGGGATTGAATCCACCTGCACATGCTGTTAGGTCAGAGAGCTATGTGGCCCTGGGACCTAGCTCCTTGGTGCCTATGATTTCCTGTGTGCCTGTTCAAATTCTCTGTTGAACTGGGAAGAAGACAGGGAAGAGATCTAACCCTAGGTGTGGCTACCTGGGAGGCCTAAAGGAGGCAGAATGTCCCACCTCTCCCCAGATGCCCAGCCCCGGTACCCATGAATATAACCTCACGAGGAAAAACAGACTTTACAGATAGGATCAGTCGAAGGGTCTTGAGATATGACATTGTTCTGGACTCACTGGTGGAGCCAGTGTGATCACGGTGTCTTCATAAGTGAAAGGAGACAGTAGAGGCACAGAGAGAAGGGAAGATGCTATATTGACAGCTCAGAAGACGGAGGGAGCGGCCAGGAACAGAAGTAGCAGGCAGCCTTCAGAAACCGTAAAAGGCAAGGAAATGGGCTTCTCCCTATTCTGCTTGATTTTGGAGCACTGGGACCCAAGGCAGCAACCCCTAGAGCTGCAAGATAACACATCCGTCTTGTTCTCAGTCACCAAGACTGTGGCAATTCATCGGTGCAGTGAGAGGAAACTAGTGCAGCCCACACACGTGTCATCTTGGGCTACACACCATGTTTGGAAAATCTCAGCAACATCGCTTCAGAGTCCAGAGCCCTGGCTTCCCTTAGGGGGAAAACAGAAACAAAACCCCACAACAACAGAAGCTCCGGCAACAAACAGCGCTCTGTATTTGGGTAGGGGGGGGCAGACATCAGAAGGAGTTACCCAGCAGCTGGCTCCTGGACACAGCTCTGCTCTGCCACGGCCTCTGTCCACTCAACGGCCCGGCTGCTTTATCTTGCAGGCGGGGATCAAAAGTTCATCTATACGCCACAGGAAGGACTGACCTTTACATTTTAGAACTAGATCTACCACGTGGTCCAGCAATGTCACCGCTGGGTATTTACCCAAAGTAATTCCAAAAGCTCTCCGCGCCTGTGTTCACTGGCTCATTATTTACAGTAGCCAAGTTATAGATGCAGCCTACGTGCCCATCAACGGATGAGCGGGTTGAGGAGCTGCGGTGTGTGCCCATGTAGAATGCTGTGCTGGACAAAGAGACGACTTCTTGTCCTTTGCCACGACATGGATGCAACTGGAGAGACTTATGCAATGCAAAAGAAGCCAGAAGGAGAAAGACACATACTCATACGTGCAACATAAGAAACGCCGCAAAGGAACAGACAACCAAGCTGAAAGGAAGCCCTGGGGTCTAGTGAGGCTACCAGAGGGAAAACGAGGGAGGAAGGGTAGAGGAAAGAGGGGGTGATGGACTGTGGTGGAAGGCTGCTGGGTGGGAGTGAGGTCACATACCTCTGAAGAGGTGAGAACCTCTGTACCCCTAACTGTCCCCCTGAACCCCTGTCCCCGTAACGCAAATACAGGGCTATTCCCACCATAAATTATACATACTGAAACCCCTCAACCCCTACCCCCCCCAACTCAAATACAGCGCTGCAAACCACTATTCGCGCCATAAACTGTACGTATTGAAAAAGGCCTTTCACTAATAGGCATATGAAAAAATGCTCCACATCACTAATAATCAGGGAAATGCAAATTAAAACCACACTGAGATATCATCTTACACCAGTAAGAACGGCCCACATAAATAAAACAGACAACAACAAATGTTGGCGTGGATGTGGAGAAAAAGGAGCTCTCTTACACTGCTGGTGGGAGTGCAAACTGGTCCAGCCACTATGGAAGACTGTGTGGAGGACCCACAAACAATTGAAAGTGGACTTACCATTCGACCCAGCAATCCCACTACTAGGAATCTACCCAGAGGACATGAAAACATTAATTCAAAAGGATACATGTACACACATGTTCATTGCAGTCCTGTTTACAGTTGCAAAGAATTGGAAACAAACCAAATGCCCCAAAGCAGATGATTGGCTAAAAAAAGTGGTACATACACACTATGGAATACTATGCATCCATCAAGGAGGACAAACACATGTCATTTGCAGCAACCTGGATGGAACTAGAAAGACTCATATTAGCAGAAATAAGTCAAAAAGAAAAAGAAATACAGGATGGTCTCACTTAGATGATGGATACAGGGAAAAACAAACAAACAAATAAGAAAGAATGAAAACAACCAATGGGACTGAACCATGGAGTGAGAGAGGAGGAGGGGGAAGAAGGTGGGGGAGGTCAAGGGCACAAAAGATCAGGATAGTTAACAAATGTTAGTGAAGTGGGAAAGCCCCGGGGTACACAATTAATGGACTAATGTAATATAAAT
>PVHY01022369.1:0-22491 GCA_004024945.1 Uropsilus gracilis
TAAATATTTTATGAAAATAAATACAGTAGCAATTCTAGATCTGAATGTGTACCTTAAAGAACCCTACATAAAAAAATGTTTATTTCAACACCAACAGACACACCAATAAATAAATTGTGGAATATTCATGTAATGGAATGCTACATGTATAAAATAAATGAATTAAATGTATGTATTAATAAGGGGATTCCCCAAATACTTTGCATTTAAAAGTAAGTTTTATATATATATATATATATCATGAAAGATTTATGCAAAGATGTAAAATGAACACTGACATGATGCTATGTATTTTATGAATCCATACATATTAAATGTTCACAAACCAAGGAAAAAAAAAAAGGAATTTTAAGAAGAAAAGTGAAGCTGGCATGAGGAAATGGGCACAAAGAACAGGGTAAGTTGATAGAGAAGTTCAATCATTAATTGTAAATATACTGTGTGGGTGGGTGGGGTCCCAGTGACATCTCCAAAGGACTGCAGACTCAGAGAAGGGGGAACACAGGGTGTTGGGACCAAAGTGATGACTATGAAGTCTGTCTGTTCCCTGTGACCCATAAATTAATATAAATTTGGAAATATTAAAAAAATGTGAAACTGAGATTGAATGATGTCAATGTAATATGGGAGGGATACTTGGATGGCTGTATGACTCAAAAGGACTTTGGACACAACCTGCACACAAACTGTGTGCTATCTCGCCTCCCAAGTACAGGATGTGCTTTCTCCCTATAAGTTTCCTTTCCTAGTTCTAGTTTAAATTTAAGGTACCAAAAGATAATATATTTCTGCCTGGAAAAGGTCTAGAAACAGCTAGCTGCTCAGATCAATAAAACAGTTATCAGTTAATTCCTACTATAGGTATCCTATCTCAGAGATAATAATCATAGCATTAAATTATATGACAAGAGCCCCCACTTACAGTGGACTTATTATTCATTATCTTATTTCATTCAACACTAAACCTGCAAGGTGGGTATGACTCAGAAGAGATAGACAATTGTCCAAGGTCACACAGCATGACTAGTAGGCCATCTGCCTTCACTATGACAGAAGCTGTCTTCTTGCAAACTTAATGTTTAAATGTTTAATGTTTAAAATGTCCAAGCTCATCAAAAAGGACCTTGGCATAAAACCCTTTCTTTGCTAATTACTAACCTGTCAGGAAGACTGAGAAGGGCCTTCTGTGCATCTTTCCAAAGTAAACTACATTCAACATGTTGCAGACCCAAGACAAGAGGACACAAGGGAAATCATATCAGATCAACTGAGAGTGACACAGGAGGTCCAAACCCCAGGGACAGCAGGACAGAGCAAGCAAGTACCTTGAGAGAAGATAGGGCAGAGGTCACATATTGCCAAGCAAGGGAGAAAGCCAGGATCTCTAACTCCCTCTAGCAGGGAGAAAAAGTCCACCATGAAGGCCCTCATCTATCCATAGAGTCCAGCTGGGAAGCTTGGGTGTCCTTAAAATAGCTTAAGTCCATGGAAGGAAAGTGCCTCACTTTGAGTCCCTTCAGGACACCAAGGCCACTGAAGCACTCCCGTGCTCCCTGGGTCATCCACGGCACTGGCTGGCAGCAAAGGCTACCAAACGCACCAGGCAAAGATTGATCCACAGGAAGAAGGTTAAGCCTTTCAAAAAGCATCTGGGATGAGCAGAAACTGCTTGGGGGGTTAGTCAAGGAGCTGGGCTGGATCAAGGCTGGCTTAAAGTCAGGGTGGTGGGATACTCTCAGGGGACCCCAGACATATAGAAAAGGGCAAACCCTCCACATGTGATTTCCCCCACACACCCTTCTTTTGTTCTTTTTTTAAATTTTCATGATCTAGTAGAGGAAATACTTTGCATTTGTTTTTTATTAATTCACACTCAAATCATTAAAAACATGTTCTGTAGAAATTTTTCATATCCCCAATGCCCTTTTTTAACCGCTTCATAAGTCATTTAGTACACTTAAGGAAGAAAAAATTTATTTTTGCCAAGAATAGACTTCCCTTTAATTTTGGCTTAGTTTTCAGTCCCAATTTATAAACTCCAGCAGACAGAGAAAGTAAATTCTCCCCCAGTCCCAAGCCTCCAAATAATAGCCTAAGATTGTAATCAACATGATTTTTGCACACACAAGTACACACACACACACATCAGATCACAGCAAAACAACACAGGGGAGTGGAAACTGAATAGGATTTACAAGGTTGGCCCCTATCCACAGCTGGTAGACCCCCTTATAAAACTATCTGAAGGATCTAGCCTGGAGACCCTCTGCTGGGCACTCCTACCTTGGGCAGCACAAGCCCCCACAGAAGGCAGCTGTGAATAGTACTGTGGGCCGGGGGTGTACAGCCCAGCTCTCCACACACTGTGCATCAGAGGTGGCAGGTGGCAGGCAGCAAGCAGCACACAGTCAAGCAGCACACAGTCATCCATATCGTGCCCAGGGCACAGGGCAGAGAGAAGATACTTGGCAACTATACTGTCACTGACATCAAAAAACCACAGTGATCATTGGAAGGGACTGGGAGAGAGTATCTTTAATTTGAACACACAGTGGACTGGGCAGTCATGTCTATGATCCAAATTCATGTGTCAAAGCTAGGGGTTGGTGGAGTATTTTGGAGATGAACCTTAGCAGGATAAATGGGATTAGGCAGGATTGTAACAGTAGGACTCCTAGTGGGGTCAGCACCCCAATAGGAAGACACCAGAGCTACCTCAGTCCCTCTGCACACCAGCCCTGAGGAATGGCCTGTGGACTTGCTGCACAGACAGCTGTCTGCAGGCCAGGAAGAACCCCCTAACCAGAACCCAAGCCCCACCAGTACCCTGATCCCAGATTTCCAGTCTCAAGCCTTCAAGAAAACATACTTCTGTCACTTAAGTTGCCCAGTTGGTGGTACCTTGTTTTGCTAGACTGAGCAGGCAAGACACTTAATCCCACAAGGATATCCCATTGTATTCATGCCACCAACATCTGAAAATGAAAACTACTGGCCATATTGGGCAGAAGACTATGGAGTAGACAGCAAGCTTACAATCTGTCCACCTTCTACTTTGTCCCTGCTTCAGGCAAGTGCCTTGTTCCCCTTGCCTCCCTGCTCAGCCCTCCCTGGGCCCTAGGCCCCTGCATGTACACAGCATGTCCCAGAACCCAAGGCTGCCCACCTCTGTGAGTATGGCAGAAGGCCTCCCTGGAGTGCACTTCGAAGGCCCCTTAGAATGTCTTCTGGAGCCCTGGTCATGCAGAGACCTAGATTTACCCCCTGAAGGTTGACCCTACCACTGTGGGAATATCAAGAAGGGCCACAAATGTGTCTGCGTAGAACTACTGATTAAGGTGGAAGTTCTAAAACCACACAGGCCTGATCCCAAGTCTGACCTCCAAGAATATGTGACCTTTAGTGGCTTCTCAAGTTTCCCTGACCTGTTTGGCTAGTAGATCCTGGCCCTTATGTTCTGACATCTCAAATAGGTAACAAAGTATGAGACTCTTGCTTGCTCACCTATCTTGACTCTTGCTGAATGCTTACAACCTGAAGATTTCTATGGTATTCCCATCTTTTTTAAAAATCTTGCCCCCCTCTCTTCTCCTCCCTTCACTCTGGAACATCTATAAGGAGGGATGTTTGAATTTCAGAACACATCTCCACTTTTCCATCATTTTCCATCTCATTATCCCTTTGTGCTCTAGTCCAGTGCTTCTTAAATTATAATATCTGTACACATCGCCTGGGAACCTTATTAAATCACATTGTGATTCTGAAATTAACTGCTTTCTCACAAGTTTCCAGCGCATGTGAATGCTACCTGTTGGCAGACACACTTTGAGCAGAAAGGTTTAGTGAATTTTCTCAGTTTAGTCTAACCACAAGGCAATGATCAACTTGCCTATTCAATCATCCAACCACATATTGTGTTTCTCCTTGTCAAAATCTCCTCATTCATTCATTTTCTTAACTATCTTCTGTTGTGGATGTTATCATGTCTCTCATCTATTGCTGTAAAGTTCTGATTTCTTCACTTCATTTCCCTCCTTGAGAGTTTTCTATTCAAAAATTCATTTCTGATGCTGATATTCCTCTAATGGTTAGTGATTCCTGTGTGTTTATCTTAGTAGCTAAGGCACAATTACATTGTTTCGAGGTTCATGTACTTGTCTTGGAGCAGATATGCTTAAGGTAGGGGTCATGTGTTGAGAGCTGAACACAGGGTGCCCAACAGTCATGGGGTGGGAATATCTCTACAGCTCATCTTCTAAATTTGGGTAACCCTGTTTGTCATGGGTTGAGCTTATCCCACAAAATGCATTTGTTGAAGTTCTAATCTCCACTACCTGAGGATGAACTTTATTTGGGAACTGAATTGTCACAGATGTAGTTAGGTAAGGTAAGGGCACCCTACAGTCAAGTGGAGCCCGCATCCTGGAGAACACCAGGTGAAGACAGAGAAGAGGTAAACCTTTTACAAACCAAGAAACGCCAAAGATGGCCAGCAAACTGCACAGATCAGCCCCGACAAAGCAACTCCTATTTCAGTGACCACATGTTTGGACTGACCATATCATTTAACTTCCCTACCCCTTATATGGTGACCAGTTAGAAAGCATTCAAAACCAGGAGAGAAATGTTTAAGAGGCTCTTCTTTACAGCCCCTAGAAGAAACCCCTCAACTGATTCCACAATCTCTCCCCTGCAGCCCCTAGCACAGGGAGACAGTACACTGCTGCTATGTGAGTCACTGGGTCTGTGCTCCTTAGTGAAGGCTGAGAAAACAGATACTGTCCCACCCCTTTAGCACCTAGGTACTACCTTCCCAAGATCCCACATTCCCTGCTCCCGCTTGAAGTCAGATATCTCATCATAGCTGTCTGCACCAAAAGGAGGTGCAAACTTGGAGGCAGCCCTCCTGGCCAGCTGTTCTACTGAGATGCCTGGCTATTTTCCAAGACCCGCTCTCCTGGTGCTCCCCCACTCCCTGCAGCCCCTGACCACCTGGAACTGCAGTCACATGGCTAATGGTTCTTCTCAATCCAGGCCTGTCTGCTGACTTCTTCAAAAAGATGTCCCACAGTGATTGCTCCTCAGAGTTCCCATTCTGAAACTTAACACAGCTTTCTGTTTAGTCTCCTTTTAAAATATCTTCTTCTCAGTCCACCCAAGGCGACTAAACAAGGTAAGACGTAGGTAAGCTTCAAAGGTAAACTGCAAAGGTATCCTCACTATATCCCAAATTCTCTCACCTGTGTGGCCTCGTATTACATGCACATTGCTTCTTACCTCCATAGCAGAGTGCTATGGAGGGGAGCCTAAAGGGGTGATTCTGTGTTCAGGGCTTGTTCTAGGGCTCTAGGGGAAAAGACTGCCTTGGGTCATCCTGACCACTGCTCACCGTGTGATGGGCTCAGGTCCTGACTCTACTGGGCTGACTCCAGAAAGAGAGCCGCTGCCCTGTGCCTGGGCTTTCTGGAACCTACATGATCAGTCTCACCAGAGAACTTCACCAGAGACCAACACCTGATGCAGGGGAGGTGAAGGACAGAAGCTCGTCTCTGTGCCCTCTCACCTGCAAGGCAGGAGCACCGGCCAGCACATGCACGTATGAAAGCACAAACAGGCCAGTGCTCCCCAGCACCATTCTGGGAACAAAACAGCTAACATTAATTGATTTTAGACCCCCTCCCCCATCTCATACCCTAAAGGATTTAAGTCGGTTCACAAAAAAAATGCATAAAATAACATGGATTGCATTAAGGACAAAGAAGAAACAGGTAAAGAAAAAACATGGGAAGCATTAGCTGAGGTAGCAGAGGCACCCCCACCCAGGCATTCCCAGGGACACAGATCAGTGACACAGTTTGCAGGAACCATAACAATTTCTGAACAAAAGCATTCCTGAAATAGGTCAGGAAAAGCATGAATGAGAAACCACAGGGCAAGGCCTCGAGAACACTGGGGAGCTGCAGTGCAAGGGACTGATGCCAGCACCTTGCCCATAGCCACTTCCACCACACCCCCTCACTGCTGCATCTGATCCACACTGGGTGCCCTATGTTCAGAGACCCCACCCATCCCCATGATGAGCAGGGAGTGGGGGCAGCTCTCCCCAGGGGTAGCCCAAGTCAACCATCTGTGTGCATCCCCTGGGCCCTACAGGCCTTCCTCATGCCCTTGTGCTCCTGACACTCAGGCTTCGAGTTCTGGCTCTCGTACAGGGTTGCCCTGCTCTGCTGCTAAACCTCAGGACTGGCAGAAGCACCCCAATCTCAGGAAAGAACCTCAGCTCCATTCCTCCCTGGACCTGTCATTCACACACAGCCCCGCCATGGCCAACCAGATAAAACCCACTACATCACAAGCTTAAGGTTCATGACAGAATTAAGCTGGTCCCCAGAATCAGCACATCCCCAGCACACAGGAGGCATTTGATAATACTGTGGGAGATACAAAAACACTGTCTACCCCCATGTGTTGCAGGAACTCACTCAGTTCTCCAACGGAAGGACACGCAGATGGGGGATGCCAAGGTCAACTCTGACTCCCAAGGGAAGCAACACGGGAGCTGACTGAATGAGTGGCTGCAAACTCATCATGTGGGTGAGGGGAGGAGGCCTTCCATGCAGAGAACAGGAAGGACAAATGTCAAAGGACATCATATGTTCAGGAGTGACCCACCAGCATCTGGGGGCTAAGGCATTAAGCTATTACAATCTTGCTCTCACTTTACTGTGATAAGAGTCAATGATTTCTTGTCACTAATTGTTAAATATTTAGGAGTTCTGCTTGAAAGAGTCATGGTTGTATTCATGGTTGAAATGGTCAAACACCACAAATTTGAAATGGACTGAACATAAATCAACAACAACGAGAGAGTGAATGGACGGGCCATCAGGGGTTGGGGTTGGGGGAGGGAAGGCATCCCAGCAACCATTTATCAATCAATTGTTTTTAAAAAATGAATGAAACATAGGGGGGGAAAAAATTTGGAAACAGCCAGCCTCGGTTATGCTGCCCCTTCTCCCATGTCCTTTTTTTTCTAGGAAGTTATTCAAGAAAAGTAGGTATCATCAACACATATTCCTTAAGAAAATAGTGACTTGGAAACATAGGTCTTTGTAGATCAGAAGCATATCTCAAAATGAATTCTGATCCATATACCTAAGGCTTCTCTGCCAAGGAGCCCAGCAGGAAAAGCTCCCATCTCACCAAACTTTCCTACGCTGGAGACTTCAGACAAGGCAGGAACTTATGCAAAGGGCCACTTCTGGGGTAGGTTGTATTTTCCAATGGTGGTGCAACATAACTTCCTATCCTACATGTGTCTCCTGCCTTGTGACCTTGACCTCCCCCACCCAATTGCACTGGGTCTCTATCTTCACACCATAAATCAGAGGGTCTCTGTGATGGCCTCAGGCAGCAGACAATTATAGAATTGACACTGTTATTTGCAAGGCTCTGTCATGAAAACACAGGCTCTAGAAATACCTGTTCTTCTAAGTCCTTCACTCTGGGAACCCAGCCACCATGTTGGGAGGAAGCACAAGCAGCTTATGGGGAGGCCTCATGATGAGAGAGAACCACTAGCCCCAATCCAGCTGAGCTCCCAGCCAAGAGCCAGCACCAGCCTCAACAACAAAGTGGGAAAATCATCTGAAAGGAATCTCAAATTGAGTCACCCCAGCAGAGCCCTGCTCAAATGTAGATTTCTAAGTAAAATGCTGATGGTACCCAACTTAATCATCATTCCATTTTAGGATGATGTGAAAAAGCAATATGCATTCAGTAGAAACTGCACTTCAAATTTTGAATCAGGGCATAAAGATTCAATACAATGTAGTATTCAATAAAATGCATGTGACATTCAACACTTTATTACAAAATAGGCTGTGTTCATTTATTCACCCAACTGTAAGCTATGTAAATGTTTTGAGGACCTTCAGGTAGGCAAGACTAAGTTCTGATGTTCAGTGAGTTAAGGATATTAAATGCATTTTTGACTTTGGAAATTTTCAATTTCCAATAGGTTGTCAGTATATAATCCTATGATAAATCAAAGAAGAGATATAAATGGTTGTCTTTTCAGCCACTAGATTTTGAGATTATTTGTTATATAGTAACATCTAGCTAGAACAATATTCCTCATAAGGAAATCAGGGAGAACTAGTATTCTCCTCTGTGATGGTCCCATGAGGTAAAGTGTGTTTGAGCCTAGTCTAGTGCCTGGCTCAGCCTGCAGACACCCCCTTCCAACTCCATCCACTCTCCATCCACCCTACACAACTCCTGTGTGCCCCAACAGGTTTGACTGAAGAGAGACTTTGTCCTAGGACAGGATTTTGGTTGTTTCACCCTGACCCAGATATTTCAAAGGGAGAAAGATCTCTGAGGTTTCCAGCAGTTCAGAAGAGCAACTGCTTCAAGAACACAGATTGCTGTACCAAATTCTCAGATCGGAGCCCTAGGAGGGTCAGCGCCTTGCGTTTTTCATGACTTTACCCACCTTTGTGATTCCGACATGCATCTCCCAGTTTGCCATTCAGCTCAGCCAAGTGGGTTCACTGTACCCAAATTCCACTGCTCAAGGGTCAGGTGCCAGGTGCCCAGGGCTGCAGAGTAGCATCTGTGACTGATCAGGTGTGGCTGCTATACAGTTCTGGGGTCAAGCCAGCCTAAACTCAAAATCCATTTGAATATATGACTCATCCTCAGAGCCCCCAGTCCTGTATGCACACAATGGGATAAGCCTTTTGGTGTGCCTCTCCTAGGGATCATGAACAAATTTCCTGGAGGACAGGCTGTCCAGCAGGTCCAGGTTTCTGTGCCATTCTGCTGTTCCTTTGGGCTTTTCATAAATTTTGTCATTATAACAATTCTGTTTCAAAGTGGAGCAGCTTGTGTCTGTCTGCCCCTCTCCCTAGAACCTATATTAACATTAGACTCACCTGTGCTTTTTAAAAATACCAATTTCCAGACACACACCAGACTGGGTGAGTCAAAATATCTGAGGAGATTGAGGGAAAGGGGTGATCTCAGCACGTGCTCAATGGAGCAAATCACTGGCATGAGTATGAATTTGTGGATCATAGTTGCTATGTCATTCGCTCTCAGTATCTATAGCTGGGCTAAAAACTATATAAAATTAGTTGTTTCAGTTAGATCAGATAAGATTGCAATAACTTAAAGAGAGATAGGCTGCAGCTTCCCATCTCCGCTCTCTTGGCAACATGCTTGGTTTCCTATGGGTCTCAGACTGGTGAATACAGAGCTTCCCCACCAAGAACAGTCTGTGCTCTTGCCCTCAGCACCCTCTTCTCTGTACATGGACCCTCTTCTGTGCTGCCAGTGAGCTCCTGATGCAAAGAGCATTCATATGGAGGCTCCACATAGTTTTCTTCCAGTAAGGAGTTGCAGGGCACCAACCCAGGCTCTGATGCAGCCTCAGTACTTAAATAAGAAATTCTGTTGTGCCACCTACGTGTGATATTGGGGTACTCCCACCTTACTTTTCAGCCCTGCTTTTGGAACAAAATGGGAATGACTACTGGTAGGTTCTTCATCAATCACATTTCCCTTTCTTCTCTCTGGGCACCCAGCCAGGTCCAAGTATTCCTCCCTGCAGGTGGCATACGCCCAGAGAGTGCTGAAAGTGCCATCTCAGCAGCTTCAAAATGCTCTAATACCCTGTGCTCAGTCTTCCTGCGGTCATCATAGTGAAGGCAATGGCTGAGCCCCTTTGGAAAAGAAGCCACTACTGATCAAAAGGCCACTAGACTCTCCCTGACTTAGAAACTACTGCCCCAGGTTTGGACACCATGATTCACAACACACCTCAGCCACAGCGAGTGCTTGCCAGCAGTCACCAACGTAATGGCCAGGGAAATTGAATTATATGGTCAATCTCTACATGGAGGCTGGAAAAATAGGAGTTACCCTTCAGGGCCTGACAGGTGCCAGTCCCCAAGAAAGAATAAGGAGTGGGGAAAAAACAAGGTACAGTTACTTGATAGAGATAGTAATGCAAGAAGAATACACCAGTTTGAATAGGAATAGAATTCATAAGAAAGGATTTAATTCTGGCAGAAGTCAGTAACAGGAGCACCTGAGCCAAGAGACACCTGGGGGCAGGAGCAGAGGGAGACTGCTGTCTACCTTTCCACTTCCTCGTAGTTGTTTCCACCTTAAGTCTTAACTTCACAAAAATAATACAAAGAAATGTTTAAAAGTATTTCAAACAAAAAAAATATGTAAACCATGTAAAGATGTATTTATATTAAAGACTATATGTAGGATATTTTAAAGAAGAAAATGTGTCATTTGAAGGAATTATATAATAAATATTCAGTAAGATAAGTAACACTTTTTTTAAAATAAAATAGGGGCACAACTGAAGAAAAGACAGCCCTACATCTGCCTCCCCATACCCACATGGGGCAAAGGGCAGCCCAGCCCAGTTTCAGCCCCCTCCTGCACCAGCCCAGAGACCTCATCCCCAAGCCCTCAGCAGAGGCCATACTCACAGAGTACACCTGTGTTACGGAGTTTCTCTTTTCTGTTTATTCAACTCAAACCATTATGGGTTCCATTAGTACATTCATAAGCTCTTTGTTTATAGAAAAATAACATGAGATTTGGGGGCGAATGGGTAAACACAGACAAAACTAATAACATTAACAAGGCAGCACTTTCTATGTACCAGAGTAACGCTTTTCCTGCGGAAGCGCCACAGTGTATTTACTCGTGTAATCCCAATAACCCCCAATTTCTGATGGAGGAAATTGAGGCATAAGGTTAAGTGATGTGCCCAAGAGCACACAAGGAGCCACTCACCCACCTCCAAAGCCCTTGCCAGCCCAGCTGAAGGCAGCCTGCCACAAGTCGTCATTGTGATAACAAATGAAGTTCAAAGATAAGTAAAAGACATACTTTCTTCACAGGAAAATCCCACTCAACAAGGAAGAATTCTGTTTAAATCTCATCTCCACTGTGAGTAGCTGTGCAACTTTGAGGAAGTTCCTCAACCTCTCTGAACTTTGTTTGGTTCCACCATTGAAATGGGGAGAATAATAGGTGCCTTGTCAGACTGTTGTGGGAACTAAGCATGGTGTTGACACATAGCAGGTGGTGTCTGGTGTGGCATTTATTGCTTCAAAACAGGAGGCTGTGACTGAGAGGTGCCCTCCAACATGGCCCCCAGTGCTTAGCCATCAGCGACTCCCAGGCCTGGCTGTGGGGCAGCTCAGCTTCCACAATACAGGAAAACCACAGGCTGAGAGCCCTGGTTACCCAGAAGAGAACCAGGGAGTCAGTTAGGATCCGGGGAAATCACTCCAAAGAGGAGCAAGGGGCAGACACTTCACTACCTGTCCCCCGACAACCCTCAGCCTCATTCCCAATTTATAGTCAAAGAACTGAACTGCTCAGGTTAGAGTCAAAGTAAGAAGCTCTGTCATGCATGCAGGGCCTCCAAGACTTGCTGTGCTAAGCTGGGTGGGAGCAGGCCCCCTCTGCTGACTGACATCTCTCCCTGCTCATGAGCTCTGCTGTAGCTGCAGTCCCAAGGCCCTGTGCTGCCACTGCACACCTGCTCAGGCCCAACCCCAGGACATGGGTCACCAGCTCTGCAGCTCTCACTGGGAACCATGGGTCAGCTGGGGCCTATATGAGTGTCCCCTGCCTCTGAACCTGACATCTGGGTGCCCATCTTTGTCACTCTCATCCCCGGCACCCCAGACTCCTTTCCAGGGACCTTCTAGGAGTCCCTTCCCACTGGGTGAGGTCATCCCAAGGGGCACATCTTCTAGCACTTAGCAGGGACACTTTCCTGAACACTGAAGAGCTCAAGTGTGAGGGTCCCCAGGCCTTGCCAATGCCCAGAGCCCACCGCTGGATGCTTGAACCCTCACACGTATTTGAGATGAATACACATGGGATGAGGCACTGCGTGAACTGAAGGAAGTAAGAGAAGGAGTGAGGCCCACTAGCTTCTCCCCTCAGAGCTCAGAGAAGAAACTATGACATAAGGTGGGAGCAGGCACCAAGTGGGAGAACAGTCAACATTCACAGGGTGACCTATACACACACCCTTACGTGCTCCCTGGAATTTGTCACCAGCTATCGAGGTTCCTAGTGCCCTCCAGACACTCTGACTGCCCTCTAACTATGATGTTGGAGACTTGGGGGGGTTGTCTAGACAGAAACCCCTAAACTGCTTTAAAGATAAAGCAGGGGGGCAGGTCAAATCCAAAGAGATGGCCTGGCATGACTCTTCTTCAACAACAGAGGAGTTGGGGTCCTTGCTATCTGATGTCATCTGGGTCTGGGGGTGACCCCTCTGCACAGCATGCCCATACTGGGAGACAGCAGCTTCTGAGGTACTGGGGCTCACACAGCCCCTCTGCAAGGAACCTGTACCACCCAGGCACAGGGTACATCTCTTTGACATACCAGGCTCAAGGTGGGGGGACGGGGGAGTGTTCCTTGTGATAGGAACCTATACTGTGGGGTACACAGCCTAAAGCACAACCCACACCAAGGGCAAGTATATGAGAGGGAGGGGAACAAGGTGCCCATGTGCAAAAGAGCTCTGAAGGGGCTCCCACAGGAGAACAGCCCAAATGAAGTCTGAGATCCTGAGGAGGCCTCCCTGCAGCCACTACGCAGTATGGCTGGTGCTCATGCCTGTCCCCAGAATGGACCTAGCCTGCAGAGATGGCCACACTGTTTCTAAAGCAACCAGACACTCAGAAACATAAACACAATTACTCAGTGTACTATATTATATGGCATCATGCAGTGGGGATATTAGACAGCTTTTACAATATTAGCGTTTCTGATTATGTAAACCCATGTCCTCTACAAAGAGTGCCCTCTCCAGGCACAAGCCCTCATGGCTGTCAGCTGTTTGGGTTGAAACCTGAGCAGAACAGAGGGAAACAAAGCTGGAGTAAGTCCCCAGGGAGTCCCACCCAGCCACCCCCCCACACACACATATGCCCTGCTCTGAACTCTGGAAACATCCTCCTCCCTGGAATATGAACCTCAAGTCTGCCCCCACAGCTAGGGGGGCTGTGAAGGGGAAGACTCCCCAGGACTTCCTAGGGCCTGCGATGCAGCCACTGAAGTCAGACCATTGAGCCAAGATGAACTATGTGGGTTCCGGTCCCACCAGCAACCGCCCACAGACCTCAAAGGCAAAGCTTTGAACCTGCGGGGATTCAAGACAAAGAATAAGGCCCCAGCAACCACCAATCCTTCGGAGGCTGTGGGAAGTGCTCTCTGGTAACTTCAACCACATGGTAAATTAAGTTCTATTTAGCTCTTTCAAAACTATTTTCTTCTCTTGATTTAATGAAAGCTGGAGCCATGCCATTGTTCACAGACAGGCTGGGACCCAGTTCAGTGAGGGCCAGCCAGCTGCCTGCCCCACAGATGGGGTAGTTGACACTGTCCCCCCAAGCAGTCTCATGGGGAATGAAGAAGGAGCTGTCTTTTGGCAGCGGTGGCTGCTTTATTCGTTCCCCTCCCCCACCTCCTCGTATCTGGGTAGAAAGAGAGGAGCACAGAAGTAGAGTGAAGGAGCTGTCCTGCCCACAGAAGCCCAGGGTTAAGTGAAGGCCCACACACAAAGCACAGTGGATGCACCACTACCAGCTTTTGCTGACCTCCTTCTGGGAGGTCACGTCCCCTGTACCCAGGCTGGCTCCCTCTAACCCCCATGGGGTTTTGACTCAAGTCTTCATTCTTCTCCACTCAGACTACTGCCCCTGCCACTCTCCTGAAACAAGGGACAGTTCTCTGTCCACCTCTCCCTTGGCCCATAGCCAACATCTAGCAATAAACAAGATGGATGCCTCCCTCATACTGGAAGCACACAGTTCTCCCCTCATCTGGAGAGCAGACCTCCTTCTGAAGCCAACCCGCCAGCCAGCTGTGGGAAGAGGACTTAAAGCCACAGGCCTCCTGGCAAGAGCCCCAGCCCCAGGGCCCCACCTCACCCCACAGCACCCTCTGCCAAGGCAGTCTGCAGGCCAGTGACTGCAACAGGAAGTCCAAGCTCAGCCGTTTGCCTCCATTTGGAGCAACTCTGAGGGCTGCCTAGAGTGCCCATATCTGGCCAGAGCCTATGGACACACTACCTATCAGCATCTTCCTCTGCCCAGGTGTTGCCCTTGCAACCACCCCCCAATAAGCGTCCTGTATCCCACTCTCCAAGTCAGAATCTGCTTCCAGGGAACCAAAGCTGAGACACTGGAACAGCCCTAGGGGCAAACTGGTTTGGGGACCAGCTCTCCCACCAGGTCCTGGAGGTGAGCCCTGGCAGAAGGGGAAGTGGAGACCCAAACTATCCTGGCAGGCATGGTTCATGCTTTTGCAGGGGCAGGACACCAGGCAATCAACAGCAGCCCTTGAGAGAATGGGTTAGTTCAAGGACTAGTAACAGGAGCACCTGCTGAGCTTATTGCTTCATTGGAGAAAGAAAATGACAGGTTCTGGGGTGATTAATTACCAACTCAAAGCAAAATGTGAAAACTAAAGAGGCCTCCTTGACACCATGTGAGGAAACTAATCTCTCAGCCAAGAACAGAGGATGGAAGCCAAGCTCAGAACTTCACTGTAGGAGTGCAGAGCTTCAGAGAAGATGGAATTCTCAGCTCCAGTGTGGCAAGCATGCCAAGTTCAGGGCCAAGTAGGCAAAGGCTCAAATTGGGTTACCCCAAATTACAACCAAACCTGTGGGGGGAGAGGGCAGAGTGTCTGATCCCCTTCCAGTAGTAGGGCCCTCTGACAGGACAATTCACAGGAGGAGGGTATATACAAAACAATCCCCCCCCCCAAGGATGTGTCCATCCCTCCTGGCAACCAGCTGAGCACTGGGGCCACAGCCAGCACGACCTGGAAAGGAAGGTCCAGGGCCTGGGAAAGGAAGAAAGAGGTGGCATCCCCAGCCCAGTCCATGCCAACAGGAGTCAGGGAAACGCACGGGACTAATTTGGGGGTGCCACATCAAAGAATAATGACACTGAACAAGGAGAGATTTTGATTGTGATACAGAATTATCCTTGTAGCCTGGCAAGGCCCCAGAGTAGACACATATGCCTCCTGGACTCTGGCAGAAAGTGGTGAACACACCTGGAGAAATGGAGGACCAAAGATGCCACAGCAGGCACCAGAGCTGAGCTCAAATGACTCCAAGAAGTGCTTGCTTGAGTGAGCAGACAGGTCAGATGTCCATGCTCCCTGGGAGGGCCTGGGGAAGCCCTGCTTATCAGTACAGGGGAGCTCATCAGTGACCAGACGGGGCTCAGACCTGGCTGTCTACACTACACAGGAGAGGCTGTTAAACCACTCCTGGTGGCATTAGAGAGCAGCAACCCACCCTCACAGAGGCCAGGTGTACCCAGCAGCAAGAACACAAGATCCAAGGGTCAGCCCTCAGGCCTGACAGGCAGAAAGCTAGAGGATAGTTGGAGAACATGGAGTTCCCAGAGGCAAGAGAGGGACTGAGGACAGGGGTTAATAAATTATACAAGCAGAATGAATCAGGGTGGTAGATCAGAAGACACACAATAGTAGTTCCACTAAGAAGCCCCCACCCCTTGTCCAGATTTTTAAAGTCCTCCAGCACTTTATACATGTCCCTAGTACTATGCTATGCTAATGTATCTCCCTGCTCCCCTCCCTCACTTGCATTTTGTTGTTATTAAACTCTTTGAATCAGCCAGGTGCTGAGCAAGTCTATGAAAATTAGAAAAAGGGACAGAAGTAACAGAGCACTGCTCCTCCACCAGCTACCTGCCCCCAGCTACCTCCCCCCAGCTACCTACCCCCAGCCCCACGCACACTAGGCAGGCTTCAATGGAAGGCAGGGTGAGGACGCATATGTCTCCCACATATCTGTCTGCAAGCCTGTGAGCTGCCCGAGGCAGGCTTGCCCGGGCCAGCCAGGCTTCTATGCCAACCCCGACCTGGTTCTGGCACCCAGAAAGCGCCTGCTGAAGTCTGGTTGGCTGGGTGCCTACCAAGTAAGGAAGGAATTGTTCCCTTCCCTCAGGCTTCATTTTGAAATATATTTAGTTATTTCTAAACAAATCACACCAACCTTCCCAGTTTTATTTGTTTAGTTAAATTAATTCTATTTTAATATTTCCATTAGCCATTTAATTTATTCTAAAACCTGGCAGTGCAAAGTAATAAAACCTCTCAAATATTGACAGACAGTAAAGTAAATGTCGCCCAGCTACAGCCATCTGTTTTTCTTCCAAATTCCTCAAGATGGAGAGGTGCCGCCATCATTTATTTATGGGTCCTCCTGGGCCTGTGGAATCTGTTCTCTGCCCTCACCCCTTGAACCAAGCTCCTAGATGCTGTTGGGTACAGTGCCCCGGGCCCAGTAACTGAGAGGGAGGAGGCAGTAAAAATATGAAAATATATACAGCCAAGAGAAAAGGGCTTTCCTTGCTGAAAGTGGTAAGCTTGATGGAATCCGAAAGCTCACTGTCCCCCTGCCACTTGCTCCCACACCAGCAGCCTCTGATGGCCACATGACTCCCCCTGCAAGGCTCCAAGTATCTCACCCCACTCCTCCCAGTCCTGCCCTGTAAGAAGGCCACCTTTCTGCGTGGCTAGTCTAGGGGGAGGGAGCATCAGACTTCACCTGGACCCTCACAAAAGGCAGTATCTTCAGGTGAGAGCTCAGAGCCCCTTGAGTCACCCCCTTCATGAGTCTCTGCTTTAATGTGGGGTGTGGATGGAACCTGCTCTCAGGTCAGTGAGCTGAAGGAAAGTCCTCAGGTGGGTCAAAAGACAGAGCCCCACTCCAGTATGGGCCCCAGCATATCTAATCTGTGGGGGGTGGGCACCTCTCCTTTCCCAGGAGCGAGAGCAAGGGCTTTCCTGTGGGTGAGGGGTCTATCTGTCCCCTGCCCAGCCTAGCCTGGCCCATAATGAAGCCCAGGCATCCCTGGCAACACTGCCCACTCTCCAGATGCCCAATTTCTCTGGGAAGCAAGACTGACAACCAAGCCACTGCTTCTAAGATTTCCTCAAGGAGGTCACCCCTTCCCCACCGACACCACTCATGCCAGTACACTTTCATGTACTTGCACACATAGTTAGGATTCCTTGGCTGTACCACACCAAGCCAGGGACCCCACAAATATTCCTCTGCACATGTCAGGCCATGCAGCCCACTTGGTTTCCTCTCCCCAAGTACATTCTGCATCTAGCCCTGGCTCTGTTCCACATCTGAGTCTTCAAAGGAAGAACTGATGGACCCCATGCTCCTGCAGAAGTCCCCCAGGGGACCGAAGACCTGGCATGTATTTGTCTGGTGGGCAGGTTTGTCAGTCCAGTGACCTGCCTCAGGGACACCAGACACCATATGGAGCCCAGAGCCAGTGGGGTGGTAGAGCGTCAAGTAAGGAGGTGAGTTCTCCAAGTTGCCACAGGCTGTCCCTTGCCAATTGGGCCCAGAGAAAGGTGGCCCAGCCTGCTGGAAGGACAGAAGAGGTTTCAAGAGAAGGGAGCTGTAGAGAGCAGCCCCGCAGGTGAGAAAGTGTCCCCGGAAGAGAGATCAGTGTGAACAAAGGGTCAGAGGAGGGAGATGTCTCCCCAGCTCAGGAAACCCACAAAGCTCACTTGGCTGGAGGAGCAGGTGTGAAGCTGGATAAATTAGAAGACCAAGAACCTCAACTGGGAGAAAACACAGATGTTAGTCAACCTAAGGGCAATGGGAAGCCATGGCCAGGTTTAGATTGGGGAGGAACATTTCAGTTTTAATCTGTGACACATCCCTATGGTATCCATGGATGCTCAGAGTTAACACAGCCTGGGAGGAAATGCTACTGAGAATGGGGAAGCACAGAAAGGGCCTGAGACCTTCTCCAAAGCAAAGCCTGCCCTGAATTTTGGTGGTGTGTGGAAGGGGATGGGGACTCAGTAAGAGCATGACAAGGGTCCAGGGGTTGTTTCCTGAGCAGTCACCATGTGCAAGCATGCTGCCGAGTGTCAGGGAGACAGTCGTGAACAGAAAACCAGTCCTGCTCCCCCATTCAGGGCACCCCTCACACAGGGAGAAATGACAGGAAAGGAAGAACTACAGATGTAAGTTAAGTGACACTCAGGGAGCGGGTGTAGGGACAGCCAAGAGGCGTATGGGCAATTCAGGCAGGACAAGGAGAGAGGGTCTTCCTGACTCCAGATCCTGTTGTCATTCCCAAATCCCTGAGGACTTCTGTGCAAGTGACTCCTCCTTCCCTGGCCCTTTGCCATGAGAGTAGAAAAAAAATGTGTGTTTAAATGGCAACACCAACTGGTGTCCTTTTGGTGACCCTCACACAAGCCTCACAACAACCCAGGTCGTTGATGAATCACAGGTGAGGGGGGAAGGGCATGCAGAGAGGGGAGGTGCTCTGTAGGGAACGCACAGCAGTGGTCCTGACCTCAAGCTCCTGCTGGCTCTCTGCAGGCTCCTGGCAGTGTGCACAGCACACCTCTGCCCAAGACACATGTGTGTGTCCCCAATCTGCTTTGCTCACATCTCCCACACTCTAAAAGCCACAGAAATGCTATGAGCATGCTTTGGTCACACTTTCATTTTCTAGACTATTGTTTGGGTTCAATTATCTCCACAGGCTCTGCTGATGTCATCCTGGGAGCTATCGAAGCCAACACAGCCACCAATCTCAAAAGAAGGGAAAAAGTTCTGCATTCACAACCAATAGAGGAGTACTTCCATTTTCATAACATTACTGAATGTGTGTGATTTATGGTAAGGCAAGAAGCGTTCAGCCCAAGGCACAGAAATGGCTTTGAGGTGGTATGACGTACCAAGAGGGGGCCTCTCAGGTTATGGGCTCTAGAGGGTGGCAAGGTTTGGCAAGCTTAGACATAGCCCAGAGTTGTGTGGGGTGAGGTACTCAGCCTCAGAACACATGCAGGTCTATTGGTAAGGCTTTCTGCAAACCAGGAACCCTGGCAGTGAGCATGCCCTCCCTCCTGCAGTCCAAATGTGAAGGGACTCAAGAAAAAGTATGGCCAGGGCTGGGCTGATGACCCCCATGCAGGCCACCACAGACCCTTGCACAAAAGAGGCCACCCACGCCCTGTGCCAGTGCATCTGCGTGTTGACACACAAGTCAAAAAGAGCATCAACAATCACTCTTGGTTCAGGAAGTAGGAAAAATACAAAGAAGCTCTGCAGGAGTCTCAGGACAAACTCCTAGAGGATCCCTGAGCCTGTGTCTGCCCCCATCTCAGCTCAACACCTGGAGGCCTGCTGCTCCAGGTCACACAGGTAATAGACAGTGGAAGTCCCTGTCATTCACATCCATATATGACAGTCCAACACCCACATTCTCTACCAGCTGCTGCTCCTTTTGCCATGTGACAAACAGGCAACTGTGCTTGGCTGGGGGTATATTTCCTCCCTCATTCCATGGTCATGCCTCACATATTCCCTTGCATGCACCAGTTCGTTAATGTTGAAAGTAAAGTCTCAGAGTGAAAAGGGAGCAGAGCACTCATCTACTTGCACAAAGGCCTGAGAGAATCTTCTAGATCTCTAGTCCCACCAGACTAAGCTTGTCTATGGTCCCTGCCCACCAGGATTTCAGTGTGCTTCCAGCACCAGCACACTCAGCCCGACCTGGAGCCAATTCACAGGTGGCTGCAGCTATGGCTGTGGTGGTGAAGGATGTCTCTGGCTAGGGGAAGTGGGCCCAGGCCATCTGGGCTTGGCCAATGGAGACAGTGACCTTGCCGATCCCAGGTTAGGTCCCCACCCCAAAGATCTATGATCAGCCTCCTGGAGCCATTTCATGGTTAGAATGCGGGACAAAAGGAACACCCAGCAGAGCTGACACCCAAGTGTCCACTGTCAAGTAGAAGAGTCAATTTGCCCTCTAAGCCCTAGAGAGAACTGCAACCTTAAAGGTGAGTGGAGGTTGCAGACAGATTAGAAACAGAAGGGGTAGGAGGGAGGAGAGAAGAGGCTAGTGAGCTCAGTTCAGAGCATCCATTAATGACAGGGTCATGTGGCCAGTCAAGGGAGAGAGGCAGGTGGGCATGACCAGCTCCCAGGAGTTTCTGAGCAGCCAGCGAGGGACGTCAACATCTTACAGAGCCAGTCTAGAGGCCAGGGTCCCTGAGGATCATGTTGGTGGTGAATCCAGTTAGTGGCAGCCACTGCTCCCTGCATAAGCAGGCAGGGTCCTTACATGAGGAGAGAAGTCAGAGTGGACCGTGAGGAGAGGAGAGCAGAGTGACCCTAGGGAGTCAGCCATGTTAAGCCTAACCATGGAAACTCAGTGGCTGTTCTGTTTGTCTAGACTGGTTTTCCTCATCTGCAGATGAGACTGAACCCCTGCAGAAGTGCTGTTGGGGATGAATAAGACCCATGTGTGCCCAGGAGACAGACAGCTAATAGTACAACTTGGGTAGCCAAGGCCTTCCCTGACAGCTTCATGTCCCCAGACAGCACCAGAGCTGGTCACCATATTTTACAGATGAATCAACTGAGACTCAGGGGAGCAATAACTAGGGCAAGCCCCAGGGCCAAAAACAGGTCCATGGGCTCCATGCTTTTTCCTTCACAGGGGCTGCTCCTTTAGTATAAACCTATTTACTCAAATTTCTTCCTGCAGAGATAAGAAGTGGGGTTATTTTCAACTTCAATTGCTCCTTGAAATTCTTCAAGGGGTATTCTTCCAAACTCACAGCAGCACACGCACGGGCCAGAAGGGGTGAAGTATGCCCAGGCTGAGAGGGTGCACACTCACCTTAATGTTTGGGGAGTGGGGGGCACTGTGCCTGTGACTTACTCCAGGGAGACAGCATGAGAAGACAAATGTTTGAATATTCAGAGGCACTTCTTACAGGGCAGATGCAGGACAGCCTCCAGCTGCTGGTCACCCCTGACCTCATGAGTAGCCTTTGGAGGGTGAATCAAACTTGCACATTCCTCCTTTTCATATCAGGAATGGCACAGTTTCAGAGACTCCCACAGGCTCAGGGATGGGGAGGGAGTAGGGTTTAAATCACAAATGTCCCAGGGCAGAGACAACTGACAGGCTTGGAATACCCATCAATCTTCCCACAGTTCGCTCTGGCTGAGAAGGCAGTTTGATCTGGCTGAGAAGGATTTACAGGGGGATTGGGGGGCACAGGACAATGCCAACCCACCCAAGCCCAACAGTCTTTTCCCACGATCAGTTTACTGTCCCCAGTGGCAGGGTCTGAGAGGGGCTCACTGGGAGCTCAGCCCTGTGATGATCTTCCCCACAGGAACCTCAGGCTATGAGTTTACCAAGAGTGTTGTTTGCATTCTATTCTCTTCAGCATTTGTCCAAAGTTGTGCAAAAAGTATGCACTACTATCTAACTCAAGGGAGGAGGGAAAAATAATCAGATTAATTTGTTTTGCTTTGCTTTGCTTTGTTTTCCTTTGCTTTGTCTTGTTTTGCTCTATTTTTAAGCAAGTCGTTCTCAAGTGCTAAGAACCACACAGGCGTCTACCGCCAGCCTGAAGGGAACATGGACACACGGCGGGAAGCCCGGACATGTCTGATTTCCCAGGAACCCACATAAAAAGCCTTCTCATTCCAGAAACAATGCTGTGCTGAGAGCCTCTCAAACCTCCCCTGGATAAACCCAAGCAGGATTCCAATCACAGCCCAGAAACGCCAGGGTGAGCTGCCCCCACTCAACAACCAGGCCCTGCCAGCTCCCAGCAGCAGTTCTCAGCTCTCCCTCTCCCCTGGGTCTCCAAGCCCCAGACAATCTGGACCTGGCCACTGTACTCTCACCTCGGTGGGCAGGTCAGGTTTCAGGTCACTTTGATCAGGATATCAGGCCAAAAGCAGTAAGCGTGCTGCCTGCTAAGAGAAGACTGTGGTGAGAGAGCAATGGTGGGTGACACCCCTGGCCCCATGTTTCTCATTTCTCTGTCTGCTCTTCCATGGCCTGCATGAACTTTGCATGTTATCTCACCTCTCTGTGCCTCAGTTTCCTGATTTTTAATAAGGATAACAAAGCCACCACCTTGCATAGGGGAGCAAGCAAGAAAAGGAACTCTGCAGGATCTGAGGACACCTGGCATTCTCAATGATCACTTTAGGAGTTAGCATTTTACCCTTCAGAAGACCAGGAGTCCCATCTGAATCCCTGTGCTTGCAGCGGCTACAATAATGAACACAACATGGCCACGTTAGATTCTACCTACAGCTCAGCGCTCCAGCAGGCACTAACAGGACAAGAAACCACACAAGGTGCTCCTACATCACATTCACCAGAGCCTCTGCAGGTCCCACACAATGCAGAGCATTAGGCCTACAGGATAAAAACTGAAAAAATGCCTCTCCTTGAGCAACCTCAGGGGAAAAAAGATAGATAGATAGATAGATAGATAGATAGATAGATAGATAGATAGATAGATAGATAGATAGATAGATAGATAGATAGATAGATAGATAGATAGATAGATAGATAGATAGATAGA
>PVHY01022370.1:0-22485 GCA_004024945.1 Uropsilus gracilis
CTGGCAGCATGTGTGCTGAAAGCAGTTAAGGAGTTTGCAGATTTGAACTCCGTGTTGGAGTTTGCTTTGCTGAGTTTGATTTGTGTCCGAAAGAGGCCGTGCAAAAGTTAGGCCTGAGAAGAAAGTGAACTTTGCTGGTTTGGCACCATGGAGTTTCTGCTACCTGAAGGTGACAAGGAGAAGACAGCGTGGAAGACAAAGAGGAGCATTCAAAGGAACATGTCTTCAAGCGTCTGGAGATGGACTCTGTCTAGACATTGGTGAGACGATTAGGACTGAGAGACTGAGGATATTTGGGGCAATCTGGGAAAGGACTTTAGACAATACTGAGAAAGGGTTTGGACAATGTTAAAGTATTCTGAGTCTTACATGTTTCTTTTGTAGTTAATAGGATAATTAGAAATCACTGTTAAAAATAAATTAGTCTGCACTGCACTGATTGTCTTGCATTAGCTTGGTATTTTGGCTGAGAAGGCTGGGGATGGTGGTAAGGACCCACGAGTGGAAAGTTTAAACTGTGTTTTAAAGTTTTTCTTTTCTGCAGTTTTTAGAGCTGAAAGCAGAGAGCAGTTGGCTGGCTTTTGCATATCAATGGTAAAGGTGATCAGTAAAAATGCTAATAAAGAGTGTGTAGCCTGCTTTGTAGAGAGTAGCAGGCAAATGAGAGTATCCAGTTAAGGTTAAAGGTAATTGCAGTTAAGTACTGTTTGTAGCCTGCTTTGTAGAAAGAAGCAAGCAGATAGCTGTATCCAGTTAAGTAAAGACAGAAAGTCTCTTTTTACCCACTTTCAATATTTAATTTTTTTTGCTAACATTTTGCTTTTAGATTTATCCATGTCAATAGGTACAGCTGTAATTCATTTGTTTTAACTATTATGTATAGATCAGCATGTATTTTTACATTTTCAAGTTAACAAAATGTAAGGTTATTTCTATGTTTTTGTCTTTTATTGATGATGTTTCAAAGAGGTTACTTGTTTGTGCTTTCTCATGCACATGTGATCAGTATCCTCAAGGCTTAGGACATTGTGTTCTTATCTATACTGAGTGGTGCCATTTGCCCTTCCTGCTTGATAGCCAGTAGGGATCGACCCTATGTGTGAGCATGTTGTCCTTTGCTTGTGACTCCAATGATTTGCATGAGTAAAGGAGATATGTGGAGGATTGACTTCGAAAGTCAAGACAGATGGATCAAGGTCTATTAGAGATACATGTATGAATGATGAAATTAAATATATAATCTAATTTATAACATCAATTTTGAACATCCATGTTGGTAGGGATAAGACACATAAGAAACCATGATACTGATGATAATTTCATAAATAGTAAATAATGAGTTACAACTTCATGATGTTCTTTGAAAAGTTATACTTTACCTTTCCTAACAGTGTTTCTACTTTTCATATACAGATTTATGAAGTATTTCCTCCTAAACTCTTAATTTTTTTTTTTTTTTGAGACTAAGTCTCGCTATTTTTGCCTGTGGAATGCAGGCTCACGTTGCCCAGGGTACAACAGACTCAAGCAGTCCCCAGCCTCAGCTTCCCAGGTAGCTGGGATTACGTTGTGTGCCACCACGCCCAGCTATATATATGTATATTTTTTGGAACTAGGTCTTGTTATGTGCCCCCAGCAAGACTCGAACCACAATCCCTGGCCCCGGCCATGGCTTCCTAGGCTGCCGCTTACAGGCATGCACCACCATGCCCTGCCTTCCTTTAATGTTTTGTAATGAATTAACCCCTTGCTTGACATATTCTACTATGTCATCCTAATTTCATAAACTCTGAGTGACATTAGTATTATAGAATCTCAGATTGAGTAGTCAGAATTAAAACTTTCAATTCAATAGTTATTTATTGGAACACCTACTCAGTGCTACTTTCCTAGGTTCTAAAGATTTAGAACTGAGCAAGACAGAGAAGCTCCTTGCATGTACAGTTCACAGTTTAAAGGGGAAAAGAGAACATGAGAATTTCATATTGTATTAAGAGTACAAAGGAAATAAAGCAGTGTTTGAAGGGAGACTATCTAGGAATGACTGACAACATATTTCTAACGAATACCTCCCATATACCAATAGCAATAATGTAGCATCAATTTTTATCTGCATTGTATAGTGTATAATGTATTGCACAAGGTGCTAGGTGAGAAATCCTTTATCTTTTGAACTTGAAATGACTTAAGGATATTATGCATAAGAAGGCTTTTGATATCATCATATAGTCAGATCATGATAACCATTACCACATTAATTTTATCTTTATTATTCAAGATGTGAACAATGCAGATGTTTAAAAAAAAAAAAAGGAAATTTATAACCCAGTAAAGAGATTTCACCTCATGCATGAAAAGTAACCAGAACACCAAGTAGTCATTGCTGACTATGTAAAGGGAGGAATATAATGTGAGAACTAAAGGAATTCAGAGAAAAAAACTGCCATTTTGAGATTGTTAAAAAAAGAATTACACAAGAAAGCATGATTTAGGCTTGAAGATTGATTGCCATTTGATATTAAGATTGGAAACTTGGATCTGTGTGGCATTATTATTCTTTTTTCTTTTTTTTTTTTTTTTTTTTTTTTTTTTTTTTTTTTTTTTTTTTTTTTTTTTTTTTTTTTTTTTTTTTTTTTGAGACTAGGTCTTGCTGTTTTTGCCCGTGAAACCACAGGTTCATGTTGCCAGGAGTACCACAGACTCAAGCAATCCCTAGGCTCAGCTTCCCAGGTAACTGGGATTACAGGTGCACGCCACCATGCTCAGCTATTTTTTTGGAACTAGGTCTCGTTATGTTGCCCCTGGCTGAACTCGAACCTCCATCCCCAGTCCCAGCTGCACTCCATAGGCTGTTGTCTACAGGCACGTGCCACTGTTCCCAGTTTGGCATTATTTTTCTTATAAAATTAATTTATTTAACAGCCTTTCTCTTCTTGTCCCAGATTCTATTCTGAATTAATTGGACTTCCATCTGGCATCTGCTTTTCAGGCCTGATCTTTTGCCTGGCATGGCCTTCAATTGTTCTTTCCTTGTCTCCTCCTAGCCTCCTAGATTTTTAACTTCTATTGTAGTGGGCGGGTCTGGAATTCCTGTGCCCCAAATCACTTGCATGCTGCCAGGCTTATCCTAAAATGGCTTCTGTCTTCCCTCCTATTACTTGCCACAGCGACAATCAATGTGTAGAAAAGGAGTCACACAAAGGAAAACAAAATCATAGTGATTTTCTCTGGCTCAGGAAAAAAAATACGTTGGCAGCAATCTTCTTTAAGAGTTCCATTCTCAACAGCTACCTTGACAAGTTTCCTTCAATTTCATTTTATTTTGGTTTAAAATAATGTAGGAAGAAGCTAAAGGGGCCAGCAAGTTTTACTGTACGGACAATGAAGAAGCACAACTTTAAAAATAAGAAGGTGTTTAGAAGCCAATTTGAGGAAAAGTGAAAAGAAAAGAAATGTTAGGGATTCCATATAAGGGAAAGGAAAGAATGAAATTGTAAGAGAATACATAGGACTCTAAATAATAGCAAGTGAAAAAAATACAGTTTAATATAGTAAATACCAAAATTTTTTTTCTAAAACAAACTCAACCTTTCAGTATTTGATTGTTTCAGTAGTCATCTGTTCAAAATAAAGCAAACAAATAAACAAACAATAAAACCTATCTATATTCATTAAGTCACCAATTTATGAAAACTGGGTAGTATTGCACTCATGGCAAAACTGAGATAAAGAACTGACTCTCTGCCTTTGAACAGCAGGTGGTCTAGAATGGAGACTGACATTCATACCAGCGTAGTGGCATACAATCAGTAGCAGGCAGCTTTAGGGGGTAAAACCAAAGTGAAATCAGCATCCACATAAGGCTTCTCCAGGTAATACATCTATCTCTATCTCTCTAGCATCCTATCATTCAGTGGTCTTAGAGACTTAGGCATCATTGTCTCAATTTTACATTATAATTTGAATTTTAAATCAAAGATCACTGACCTTTAAATCTTTCCAATTCTATTTGCTACAAAATGAGACCCAGTTGCTTTTGCTTTTCTCCATCCTTGATTCCTCCACTTCTTTTTATAAGTGCCTTCCACACAATGCTATTTTTCCTTCTTAACATTTCAATCTCTCGTCTCTTCTTCCTGACTTTACATTTTAAACCTAGAGGCATAGTGTTGACCACTTCTACTTTCCTGCTCTTCCTTTCCCAGGGTTATTGCCCAGTGTGAAGTTTTTCAAAGAAAACTTTTTGTCAAAATGGGCAGAGTTTCTCAAGCCGCTCCCCACACAGGGTGTTACTGCAATGCTATCTTCTTACGGATTTCAGAACGAAATCAAGGCAACTGATTAAACAGCTACTGTATTTTTACTGCGGAATCACCTCCCGGAGAATCAGTGGGAAGTAAATTACAGGAAGGAAACCTGCAGGGAAAGTTGTTCTTGATTAGACATCACTTGCACTGACCGCTCAAAGAGAAGCCCAGTGCTCAGCAGTGGAACATTTCCACACAGAGCATAGCAACTGTGTGAGCCCTGGCTGAAGAAAAAATACCTGGTTAAAGCAAAGGACGGAACTCCTGTTTGCACAAGGACAGGAAGTCTAGCGATTCATTCACAGGTCAATATTTTGGAAGAGAAAAACAAACTCATCGTGTGAGAACACTGCTCTCAAGCAGGAGCCACCCCCGCCCCCTTGTGAATGTACTAATGCATTTTTTTAAAAAATATCATTTATTGTTTAATTATTTTTCAGTACAGAATTCTATATAAATGAGTATTATTATTATTAGATATAATCTATGCAGAAATGGAAAAAGAAAAATGTTAAATTTCTTCTCTGTTCTTCCCCTTGAAGGTGCCTTCCAACTGTTATGTATCATTCCCATTTTTCCTTTTTTTCCATGCATGACACGCACAACAGATTTTATAATACAAAAAATAAATATCATGCAAAACTCATATTACTCTTTTTTTTCCCCTTAAACTTCTCAGTTTAGATTGTTGGAGCTAGGAATTTATACAACACTGTTACAGTGTATAAGGATTTAAAAGGAATACATTAAATTCCAATCAGAGTTCCTAAACTAAATTTCCTATTGTTTGTTCCGTTTTTTAGGAAGCAGTTGGTTCTCAAGTAAGGGATTCATATGCTGTTTGATATTTGAAATAACTTGGACTATAAAGAGGAATACTTAATCATGGGGCTTGATATAGTATAGGTCTATAACATGATTGTTCAGTTATATTCAATTAGGGTTTTTTTTTCCAGGGAACTAAGTCTGTCTGATTTCATCAGTTTGGAAATATTTATTGACTGCTTCCTATGGTCACTCAACAAAACTCACCCAGTATGATGAGTCTTTTCTATAACAAGACTTTTGGAGGTGGGAAATCACTCAAATCAATAATAAGATCAATAATAATAAACTGTTATATTTGTCGAGTACTTTACTGTTTATAAGACACCTTCACATGCCTCATCCCATTTAAGACTCACAACAGCTTGGGAGATGGTTATCATTTCCATTTTATAGAGAAAATGAGCATTTGTTAGTAATTGATCATTTCAAGTTCTAAGCACAGAAAAGTGAAAAGGCTCAAACTTATACTTTCTCACTTCAAATTCAGGGTTCCTCTGGTATATTTCTTTCTTGTATAAAAGTTGCTGCTCTGTAAGAGAAATCCATTTAAAAAATTAAATCAAATCTTAAAAGCTATTTTTATACAGTAGGAAAGAGTCTCTTCACACAGAAAAAAACAATTTAGCACATTATGAGGATATGTGCACATTAAGTCAATACTATATTCTACCCCATAATTTTCAATATGTGGTCCCTTGATCAGGAGTAACCCCCCCCTCACCCTAGAAATCTCACAAATCAAGGTTCCACTTTAAAACTACTGACTTAGGGTCTGTTGGGGGTCCAGCAACCTGGTTTTAATAAACCCTATAGGCTATTCTGATGCACATAAAAATTTGAGAACCATAGTAGTATTCAGTAAATTGGTAGAAGATAAATAACGTTCTCTACAAATCTAAGCAACTATCTGTTTGAACCTTCCTGTTGAAACATACCCCTCTTGCAGTCAAAAGATAAACCTTCTACAAAGATCAAAAGATAGCTACTTCATTGTCTTTTAACAGTATTCTCTGTCTGGTCCTCATCAGCATTTATTGCTTCCAGGTATAAGTAATAAGACTTTATTTCCCTTAATGTATTTCCTATATTTTTTGTTATTATAAAAACTTTTAAAAGACTCTTGAGATATTTCTCTATTAATTTCTGTTTCCTACATTTGAAATAATTGTATGCATTTTTTACTAATTTGCTTTACTCAAACTTATTTTTACAAAAAAACACAGAATGCATACGAATAAAATTTCCCAAAGTTTAAATAGACAATTGGATAATAGCAATGACAAACAAGATATTTATTTTCTAATGTGAAAAATAATCTGAAGTAGGATCTGCTAATAGTTGTTTCCAACTGGACCGAGACATGCAAAAAAATGAACCAAGATACCTCCCTCACACCATGTACAAAAACTAACTCAAAATAGATAAAAGATTTGGATGTAAGTCCTGAAATCATAAAATACAGAGGAAAACCTGGGCAAAACCCTTCATGAGTTACAATTCAAAAATTGATTTTTGGCTGCATCTATAGGTAGCAAAAAATATGAAGGAAAACATAAACAGCTGGGACTACATCAGACTAAAAAGCTTCTGTACAGCAAAAGAGACAACAGAAAAAACAGGAAGAATCCCAACCTAGTGGGAAAAATTTTTTGTCCTCCATATAAATGATAAGGGTCTGATAACAAAGATACACAAAGAACTAACACAACTTAACAAAAACAAAGCAAAAAACCCTGTTAAAAATGGGGAGAAGATCTAAAAATGCATTTGTCCAAAGAGGAAGTCCAAATGGCCAAGAGGCACATGAAAAACTGTTCAATGCCATTAGCAGTAAGGGAAATGCAAATCAAAACCACAACGAGATACCACCTTACATCAGTAAGAATGGCCCACATCCAAAAAACGTACAACAACAAGTGCTGGTGTGGATGTGGAGAGAACACTTTTACACTGCTGGTGGGAATGTAAACTGGTCCAGCCACTATGGAAAGCTGTGTGGAGGACCCTCAAACTAATGAAAATGGAACTACCATTTGACCCAGCAATTGCTCTTCTGGGAATCCACCGAAAGGCAACTTCAATGTAGGTACAAAGGGACACCTGTACTCAGATGTTTGCTGCAACACTATTTATAATTGCAAGGACATGGAAACAACCCAAATGTCGTAAGACAGATGACTGGGTGAAAAAAGATGTAGTATATATACACAGTGGAGTATTGCTCATTAATCAAAAATGACAAATTTGATGATTTTTTGGTAACTTGGATGTACCTAAAAGAAATCATATTGGCAGAAACAAGTCAGAAGGAAAAAAGATAGAAACCAAATGGTTTCACTAATATATGGACAGCCAAAGGAAAGTACACAACTGGGGGGAGGGAACCAGCTGGAGTGGCCAGGGAGGGGAGGTGGTGGGTGACCCCTGGGGATCTCAATGATGCAAAATACACACACTCACACACACATATAAATTATTTAAAACAAGATAGTTGTTTCCGTTAAGTTAGAGAGATTTCAACCCATATAGATATCCAAAATGTATGCATCATCATCCAAAGAAAATATTCATTGAATCAACTAATGTCAAATTCACAAAAATCAGATTTTGGCCACTCTGCATGTTTCTTCTATGGAAACAAACCAGTCAGATTGTTGTGTTCTATAAAACTGATACTTTTACAGGTTGAGTAGGAAAGATGGTTTCTCTTTAAATAGAAAAAAGACAATTATCACATTATGAGGATGAATGCACATTATGTCAATACCACATTCTACCCTGTAATTTTCAATAGGTGGTCCCTTGATCAGGAGCATCCATACCCCCTAGAAATTAATATGTTTTATTAACACAAACACTTGCAATTCTCTTTTGAGAGTTGATGCAGGTGTCTTTTCAAATGAATGCTTGCCATGTCTAGATCCTACTCTGCAAAAATAGCTTTTCAGGTTTGTATATCCTCTTGGGTGAGTTTTCTAGTCTCCTTTTTCCCTTATCCTAATTGGACTGTCACATATGACTATGGTTCCAGCACTTCAGTCTCTTTAACCTGTGTTTGTGCTTTTTACTGTGCCATATAACTTGTTTGTTGAGAGATAGACAAAAGCATAAATTAAGCCACTAGTAATCATGCAGAGGTAAGTGTGGGGGAAAGGAAGTGGTCTATAATCATATATATGGTAATATTTCTGGTTTGTGTGGGCCTGAACTTCTCGCCTGTGAACTTTGTCAGTTTCTCAGGCTACTGCTTCTGCCCCCCCCCCCCCCCACAGTTTCTTCCCCAAAGATTGGGAGAAGATGACAGGAAGGGACAGGAACTGAGGGTTTCTCTTCTTCCATTAGGTTAGGTCCTGAAAAGAGACCTGTAGTTGAAACTTTGTGAAATAGTTTCTCCTATGGGTAGGCATTGTGAAAGTGTGTATTTGTGAGGATAGTTTTTTTTCCTTCTTCCCCAACTGGAAGCACAAGAGTTCCCTCAATATTCAGCATTTCATCAATTACAATTCAGACTTTCCTACCCTGGTTTAGTTCCTGCAGAAATGTCTGCTCTACTAAGTTGTAAATCTCTCTCGCCCCTGTCAGTTTCTCCATCTTGGGGGGCAACACTTTACTCTGTAACCTTACTTCACTGATAAGAGTTGATTTGTTAAGGAGAAGTGATTTTTTTCAGTTTCTTCAATTTTATTTGTTGCTAGAATGGAGGGGTGACTTCTAAGTTATTACATGCTAGCCCAGACACACCGAGCTTTTTTTTTCCTCCAGGTGGAAAAATACAAGGTGAAATGGAATTATTTGCTATTCTTTCACACTGAATAGTATTTCATCCAGAGAGCAGGTGATAAAAAGTTATATCTGACTGAAATTATAATAACGCAAAATCTGTTCCATATAACATAGCATAACAAAATCAGTTTGCTACTTGGAAAAGATTAATCACTAATCACAGTACAATTTTTAATTAAAAAGAAGGTGGGAACTAGATGAAAAAATTAGTGATGTTCAGTAGGCCAGTGATCAATGCCAAACATTAAATTAAAATGTTTGCTATGAAAATATCAATCTGCTTATGCAGATTATCCCACTGAATTATTCTACCATCTGCAGAAGTCATGCTTCTTTGTTTAACTCATTTGTTACAAGTAGCTTATCAACAATAGCACCCACTATTAACATAAGTAAAAGATTCTTAGATAATGAGAGGAAGAGACAGTTTGAAAATCATACAGTTAGAAAAATTAAAGAAACCAGCATTTTGCTCCCCTGTCATGTATTACAGTATGCCCTTAAGAAAGGACTATACCCTTAAGAAATTCAGCTGTCAGACCGGGCATGGTGGTGCATGCCTGTAGGTGGCAGCCTAGGAAGCCACGGCTGGGGCCAGGGATGGCAGTTCGAGTTCCACTGGGGGCACATAGCAAGACCTAGTTCCAAAATATAATCTCAGCTACCTGGGAAGCTGAGGCTGGGGATCGCTTGAGTCCGTGGCTCCCCGGGCAACGTGAACCTGCTGTTCAAGGGGCAAAAATAGCGAGACCTTAGTCTCAAGAAAAAAAGAAAAGAAAAGAAATTCAGCTGTCTTCCAAAAATAAGAAAAACAAATGCTAATCGTATCATAGAGAATGTTGAAACACTTGAAGATGTTTTTTCTTTGTCAATCTAGTTGTGATTTTAAGTAGAATATGCATAAAGAGGAGGGACTGTTTTATGAGTAATCTGACCTGAAGGCTGTGGGCAGTTATACTGATATTGAGAAAATTTTTAAAAGTCGCTCATGTTTTTATTTAAATCATTACCAAAAAATGTTTCTAAAGACAATTTTCACAATATGATGCTTTCTTTGTGCATCCTCAGACATAATTAGTCTTTAGCTCTTATTTATATGATAATGAATTCTTCAGAGTATATGAGCAAGTTTGCATAGAGCATACATTGTTGATCCCTGTGATCTATGTTGATTTATTTTGTGGAAATAAAATGAATATAAAGAGACATCAAGAAGACTTGTATCTATCCTTTGATTGAGTTCCCAAGCTAGTTAGTGCTTGGCTATCTTTGTATGTATATTTGAGGAATTAGAAGTGAGTTTCTCTTAGCAATCCAAATTTTCTTCATGAAGAGTGAAACTGCGAGTCCCACCTGAGGCCCGAAGCGAGACCTACTTCCAAAAATATAGATGGGAGTGGTGGCGCGTGCCTGTAATCCCAGCTACCTGGGAAGCTGAGACTGGGGATTGCTTGAGTCTGTGGTAGCCCGGGCAACATGAGCCTGCAGTTCCACAGGCAAAAATAGCGAGACCTAGTCTCAAAAAAAAAAGAGTGAATCTGTAATCTCATATTTTAAGGTGACTTACTTCTAGTGAAGTCAAACTAGGTTCCATATTGGGAATTTTGGATAGCTGGAAGTTCATGTGTAAACATGGAGACCACTGGCCGGACATGGTGACGCATTCCTGTAAGCGGCAGCCTGGGAAGCTGCCGCTGGGGCTAGGGATCACGGTTCGACTTCTGCCGGGGGGCACATAGTGAGACCTAGTTCCAAAAAATTATAGCTGGGCGTGGTGGCGCGTGCCTGTAATCCCAGCTACCTGGGAAGCTGAGGCTGGGGATTGCTGGAATCTGTGGTTACTAACCCCGGGCAATGTGAGCCTGCAGTTTCACGCGCAAAAATAGCGAGACCTAGTCTCAAAAATTATCACATGCAAAAGCAACACAGAAAAGAATGTGGAGTGTATAAATAAGAAAATGGTTCCAAAGTTGCATTTTGTTCAGGTTTCTGAAAGAACTGAATCCTTGGGAGCACTAAATTTCCTCCCCCTGTGCTACTTTCAGTGTTATCTCTACAGAGTGATGGTTATTAACTTTTCTAGATCTATAGAAAAGATAGTGGATTGCTGTTTCTGAAAGGAAAACTGCATTTTCAAATAGCTAATAGTTGCATACAGATATTGTTTAGAGTGAAAGATAGAGTTTATTTGATTATTAGAGAATGGAGATTATGAGATTTGTCAGTATTTAATGGCATGACTAAGAGACCATCTCTATGAAATCTAGAAATGTGCTTTTGGAGACGTCATGATCCTCTGCAAGAGTTAGAGTCCAATAGTTCATGAAGGAAATCTAAATCTAAAATTGCAACAGTTCTGGTCATTTTCCATAATTAGAAGGAAATAATATGAATTTGAATGAGACACCTGCTGTTACTGAGATATTTTGTATCCCCACATATATTTCATTGATAGTAACAGAAAAAGACTTCAAATCATGAAAATTTGCAGAATAGTTATTAAATCTAGGTGACATATGTACAATGGAATATTGCTCAGCAAGAGTGAGGGACGAACAGACAGACAGACAGATTCGATGTTTGCATGTGGATGGAATTGGAGTATATTTGAAATAATTGAGAAGGAGAAAGACAAAGGCTGGATGATTTCTCTTACAAGTGGAATATAGATCAACAAGACAAAATGTTGGATAAGATCAAACCAATAACAAATCCTAGAAATCTGACTGTAGAGTTGAGGCTACCAAGAGGGAGGGACGTTGGGGCGAGCTAAGTGTGGAAGGAGCACTACGGTGGAGAATAATGGATTCCTGGGTTTTGGATATGGTATACACTGAAGGGTGTGATTTCTAAATGGTATACAATGTTATAAACTAAAATATTACCTCAATAAAAATAAATAAAACTACGGAAGGAAAAAATAAATAAAATCCAATCTACTATCATACACAAAAATATAATAAAAGGACTATGAGGAGTTTGTTAGTAACTACAAGGATCAAATCAAATTATTTGTTTAAAATATTGAATTTAAAATAATACCATTAACATTAGTTGTTTTTTAATTCCAAATGTTTGGTTATAAAATTCAATTTGTCCCATTAATTCCTTAACCCTCCAGGCAAAACGCAAAGAAGAGCATAGATGGCCATTAGCCACAGACTGGGAGATTTAGATAATTAGGATGGCCTGCAATTCATATATGGTGATATCAGACACAATACCACACACAGAAAGGGGTTTGTAAGCAGACTGTGTCAGCAATACTATTCTAGGAGGCAAAGGATTATAAGCCTTGCACAAAGTAAATAGTCAGTTTTGCTTACATTTACAGAAGACTGGACAAAAGGCTGTGGACCGTATGGGCAAAGAGCTAAATTAACTCCTCAACTCAAGTAAGAGAGTGCTGTATGTTGAAGGATAAAGGGGATTTGGAAATCTATACTTGAACTCTTTCAGAAATACAAGAACCACAGTATGTTTGTGCACATACTGTCAAATGTATACATTTGTGAATGCTAACATAAACATCTTTAGGTGACCTATATATACAAAATATAATGCACCTTTGATTTTAAAGTGGACTCTTTAAATGTGTAAAGACACCTAATTTTCACAAAGCATAGAAAAGCTAATTTTCATTCTTTTGTTGGTCTTGATTATAAAATATTACTTTAACATTCTTTAACATTTAAATAGTGACTATTTTCACCTGTAATAATGAAATAAAACTGGTTTAGCCTCCTCTACTCTTTCGGATATGTCAAAAGGCAATTTTAATATTTTTGAATACCCTGAAGTTCTGAACCATAATTGGAAAAGAATTATTTGAGTCTGAATGACAGTCTCCAATTTTTAGCATGCAGCAACTCAAACAAGTTGTGGGGAAGTTATTTAACTAGTTTAACACCTCAGAAACAAGCTTCCCTGAGAACACAATTTTTATGAGTATTAAATCAGCCAATTAATTTTGTGTATGTGATGTTGCACAATAGCAAATATGTGAATTTAATGATTGAGAAGAGTCTGTCTGTAAATAGTACATCAGAAGTATTGCATTCGAATTGCAATAATGAACTGCTAGTGGGTATCTGATGCTGTGAAGTAAGTAATATAGTCTTTTATTATTAATCAAAAAATTAAAGCTTTTCTAGTGAAAAGACTATAAACTGCTCATTGTGTTTATTCAGCTATAAATGTTGGCATTAAAATATACCATTTTTCAAAATAAAATTTCTTATAATGATATCATTTAATCATAAGAAAATAAGTGTCTTGAAAATGATCATTAATTAAACAAGCAATGCTAAAGGAAAACAAAAATTACATTTGATTAAATGAATGATAAATGTATTCCTGGTAATACCACAATAACCTTATTGATAGAGAACATAGAAACTATTGTTTACCTTCTTAGTTGGGATTGGATTTTCACCTTCTTTATTGAAGTAAATCTTCAAAGATTAAGCAATATAAAATTAGTAATTTTTTAGTGCAACAATTTGCTGAAACTGTTTAAATGTATGGGTGATAACGTTATAATGGAAATTTTTTACACTAATTGTATACTATAAATCTTTCTGTCACTGTTTCATAGACTAACTGGAGATAGAGCAGTACCTTTGGGAGATAATTTGGAGAAGAAAGTCCATAAATTCTTATATTTTGTGATCCATTCTCATTTTCTCTCTATACATAAAATGCTTAGCTATGAGAAACACTGCTTGTATGCACTTCATTCATTTAGCAAATATTTGTTATGTTATATGATGAGCTTCAGGCACTGTTTGAGTTACTGGGAACAACCCAGTAAAGAGAATAAACAAAAATTTCTACCTGCCTCATGGAGTTTTTACAGAAAGACTTCTTGTACTTAATACCACCTGAGTGAAGGTTACTGAAAGAGTGTTGAAGAACAATCATTTGAAAAAGCAACAAAAATACATTTGAGATTCTTCAAATGATGATGATCTTCCCATTATCATTGTAAGGATATTACAGTGTCAACAGAGCATAGAAGTCACTTTATTTGAATAATGTTTTGAATAAATGTTGTCACCTAATCATCTGCATTAAGATTAAAAGCCATGTACATAAGTTCTACTTCATACACAAAAATTATTTAAACATAGTTCAATATTATATCTCCTTTGATATAAAAATGTTTGAGTAAAATAAGAATCTGATAACTGTTGTTCCTAAATTAAGAGCTAATATTATATTTCTGCACTATAATAAATTCATATTAACTAAAGATGAAGGGTAAGATGGTGGAAGAGCCAGGAAAGTGCATTACGTGCTCACTGGCACCGAGCTCTAGTCTCAAGATTAAAAATCTTCCATTTTCATTCATAGTATTACCATCTGACTGTCACAGTTCATTTTGTTTATTTCCTCAAAAAGAACATCTAAGAATGCAAGGAGTGATATTACGCTCAAGATTTTTCAAGATGAAAAAAATTTAAAAGTCGACAAAGTGACTTTAAGAAAACTGAGGGTGTATTGGATATAAAGACTTCTTTTTTTCTCTTCAGAAGGGAGCAGATTACAAACAAAACCTGATCCTTTTTTATCCTCCTGTCATGGAAGCAAACACACAGGGAGGAAAGGCTCAGTTCGTGAATTTTAAAAAAGATCCTCTTTAGAGTCATTCTGTAAATGGAGATATTTGGCTCAGCATCATAGCACATCAAATATTGTCTGAATCAGCTCTCAAATTGATAGATATATGCTTTGCGATAAAGACTATCTTATCTCTAAAGAATATCTCAAACAATCACCACTTCCAGCCCTTTACTTTAATAACAGTATATATAAGACAAAGAACTATATATGCAGCACATATATAAATATGCTTATATTATTTATTTATTTAAATATTAATTAATTAATTTATATATAAATTTCACATCTTTGTGATCTCTGGCGTTCACCCCCCAATATTTAGATATTATGCACTTTCAATCCCTTATTTGAACAATTCTAATTTTATAAATATACATATAATTATCTTTATACATATTCAAATAATATTTTAAAAATTTTTTTATTTTTTAAATCACCTATTAGTGGACAGAATTTGTTTTACATAAAAGGTATTTATTTATTTTTTACCAAGTATGAAATTAGGGAGTTAAGACATGTCACACACAATATAAGTTAAATCTGTCTATAATTATATTTTAATAAAAAAACTTCATTTACTTTTTTTCTTGAATAACTAAAATGAGGACTCTTACACGATCTCAACTTAGAGATGAAAAGGATTAGTTCCACTTTAAGTTGCTATTTTATTTGGAACATCTTATTACATCTATTGCTAAAAATAATAACTAGGTGATAATAATAACTAGGTGACTTTGAATCATCAAAAAAATCATAATGAAACATTGACTATTATTTCCTTGAGTGTCTAATTAAAAAGCTTATACCCATAAACATGTCTTCAAATTGCTCCAAATAAATTTCTAATTTCTTTATGTTAAGAGGTATAATGTTAAGTTTTAAATATTAAGCAAATATAAAACTGGTGCTATTTTGAAATATTTAACTTTTATATTTGTAAGTGGAAACTTGAGACTTGGAATTCAAATGCTAATTTGATGTCCCCAAAATTTGCCAACTATCTCTGGGATTCAACTTGTTCACTTGTGAAATAAGATATATTTTACTTATCTCTTAATATTTGTAAGAAGGTTGAAGGAAAAAAATGGGAAAATAGCACATAAGTTATAAATTCTATGACATACAAAATAATATGAATTTCAAGTCAGCTAATGCTTGAGTGGTCTTTGGACACTTAGAAAATACAGCATATCAGTTGCCCAAACACTGTTTTTATTATTTACAGGTCTGAAAAAGGAGTCACCGATATTTTTAAATAGACAACTAATCAGTACATCAGTATTATTGTCTTTATCAATATTATCAACATCATCATCATTGTCATTGACTGATGTTGTCTAGTTTCCCCAAAGTCTTTTCTTTTTTTTTTCACTTGATCATAAGCAGTGCAATGAGAGTTAAGATTGAGTTAAGGATTCCCAAAAGCATGTGTCCTGCTGGCTTTATGTCTCTGAAGAGGAAGAACTTTAAAGTAAGCCCAGTCCAAATATTGTACTGCAATGAATAAGAAAGAAATCCACTCTATTCTTGACATTTAGAAGTAAGTATCAAAAATTAATGATAAGAATTCTTGACATCTTTAATTTGAATATTAAAGAGTAAAATTACAATTATGAGAGTGCAAAATGTTTAAACACAACTGTTGTGTTTAAAACACAAGTGTTCGATGCGGGAGATAAGAAAGGACCAACACAACTTCTTACAAGTCAAGTGATGTATCTTACATAAGTGAATCACTTTTGATTGCAGCTAAACAATAGAATAGCAATTTAAAAAACTCTATCAAACCAATTATTTGGTTTCTTATGACTTGCTCAACTTAACAACTTAACAAACCTAAGCTCTCTCACTTTTACACAATTAGTTCTTCCTTCAGAACCAAGACAAAGATGCCGTGACTTTCTATCCACTCTCCATCAAAGTGAAGGTTCACATCATTGTCATGATATTGAAAGAAAACTGAAAGTGTTCAACGTTTCAAAAGAATCGTTGCCTCAAATGTTCTCAATTAAAAATTTTTTAGGGGAAGGAGTTGGAATGGGGATTATAGTGAAAAAGATTTAAACATCAAATAAGAAAGAAAATGAGACAGTGTCCCATTATCAGAAGCAAAAAAATCTGTTGGGGAAGATGGACAAGCAAGCAGCAGGCTATATGGAGCTACTTATGCCATAAGTAAATAAATTGTGTCAAAGTGCCATCAACTAGAGAAGGACAGCACACTAGCGCAAAACATAAGCATGCTTAATGATCTAACAATGAAATAGCAAAAAGGAACTCTTAAACTGGGTGTGGTGGTTCATGCCTGTAGTTCCAGATACCTTGGAGGCTGAGGCTAGGAATCATTTGAGTCTGCGGTTTGAGACAACTCTGGGCAATATAATGAGACCTAGTCTCTAAAAAGAAAAGAAAAGAAAAAAAAAAAGAAACTCTTAAAGGAGATAGTTTTGAAATTTAATTCTTAAATGGTAAAGAATTGTTCAAATGATAAGGGAAGAGAGAGAAAAAAGTCCAGGAAAAGGGAGCTGTGATTTTTAAAGGCATGGAGAAAGAAGAGATAGTGCAGTGATTTAGGAGACAGAGAATTTCATTAAAAGTTGAGTGTAATGTGCAAAGGGAGAAGATAGGGCAAGATGGAGTAGGGTCTTAGATGGTATGCTTAGGAACTTGGGCTTATTCCTGGAAACCGAAATAATCCATTGAATGATTTAAAGATGCTTGGTTTGTTTATGCTTAAAAGAAAACCATCCATTAATTGAGTTTTTTTTTTTCATCATTAATCATGCTGAAGGAAGTTGCTGAATTTAATAAAGGTCACTTAATGTCAGGGAAAGAGTGCTACTCAGGGAAAAAAAGACCATAGATCATTTGAATTTTGTACAGCATTGTCATTTTGCACTTGGCAAATATTAGATAGTCCCACTTCCAAAGGCATATGTAACTGCAATTAATGCAAATAGCTCATCAGTGTAAGATAAAAACATCTTACACTCTCTCCATTATATACACTCGGAATGCAAACAAATTTCCTACTTGCCAAACTTAAATAATTTGATCCTTCTCTATTGAAACAACTGTAAAATCATAAAATATTATTTTTTAGTTAAAAAAATTCTTAGAGAAATCAACTGAAATATGTGATTCTCTTGCCAGAAATCTCATTTAGCTGGAGTTTGACTTTAAAAGCAATAAATGCTTTAATCAATGTATTTCCTCCCAAATAATGAACTAAAATAGTCATTGATAATAGTTAAATTTGATTTCATATGTCCATCACATCAGAATTTAGTTTACCATCTTTTATAGAATTCGCAAAATTTACATGAAAGCCCCTTGCACTTTCCTCACTTTTATTTTAAAATGACTTAACACATAGATGATGTATGTTTATGTGGCATATGAATATGTGATCACATGTATGATATGTGATCTATAAACAAAAATTAGGTAATCCAGAAAAGTTTAGATAAAATCTATTAGCAGTATGAACAATGCAGTTCATAAAGCATGCCACTTATTCTTTTCTGAAATGAATTTGCCTAAAATAGTTAATAAAACAACCCAAGCTCAAGAGGACAGATAAAATAGACATTGAAAAAATTAAAACATGTGAGTCAGTGTATCAGAGTGGAAGGAAAGGTGGTGGTAGTGACATAGATTCTCTTTCATTTATTTTCGTTTCATTCTCTTTCATTTCAGATAAGCACAGGTACACTCTAAGTTATGAAGGAAATCATTAATAAGGAAGACAGGAAATACATTGATTCCTAAATTACCAGAGAAAAATATAATGAAAAGTGAATTCTATAATTGGTGACAGAAAATAAAAAATAAAGCAAGAACACATAAAATGCACACAACATAACTAATAGAAAAAATGAGCCATACATCAGGTATATCAATCAATATTAATGGATTAAACCCTGCAGTCAAATGTCCCACCACTGAGCTCTACCCCATAATGGATTAAAGTCTGATATGAAATGCCAACGGGAGATTGTATCATAAAATATAAGTAACTACAGACTCTTACAAAAGACAAACCCAGCACTTAACTACCTGAAACATATATGATAAATTAAAAGAAATTAAAGACAAAATTTTTAATCATGAATAGTTATTGGAAAGATAGAATAAGTGGAACACTCCACTTCAAAAAATACATAAAGCTAGATTTATACAACTTACATGATGAATATATGACACAAATGTTTACATGCTCAAAATTCCAGGAAGTATCAAAATAACAATGTCCATAGTTTGAAGTACATTTTTCAAATTTTGGGGGGGCATCTAATATCTAATACTTAGAACATTCCTATGTATTAAATGTTTAAAGGGAGTTAGACAAAGAGAAGTTTACAGCCAGATGAATACATCATAGAACTCTTTATAAACTAGGTAACATTTGAGTTTATAATTTATGATGTGTATTACTAGTATTACTTGTATTGTTAATTTCTTGGTTTTTTATTTTAAAAAGCACATTATTGAAGGGGCACTTATAAATAAGGGGACATCAGAGTGAGCCAATGTACATATAGTAAAAATAGAAAAAGTGTTTATGGTGGCACATGCCTGTAAGCGACAGTCTAGGAAGCTTCAATTGGCACCAGGGATAGAAGTTCGACTCTTGCCTGGGGTACATAGTGAGACGTAGTTCCAAAAAAGTGTAGTGGTGGCTCACGCCTGTAATCTCAGCTACCTGGGAAGCTAGGCTGGGGATTGCTTGAGTCTGTGGTACCCTGGACAACGTGAGCCTGCAGTTCCATAGGCAAAAATAGCAAGACCTAGTCTCAAAAAAAAAAAAAAAGTGCGTATGGGTTAGAAGTTGAATAGATGAAGGAAAGTGGAGGCATAATTAAGAAGGCTATTTAAAATTATTTGAAGAGATAGACTATGATCAAATAAGTAGGGTAAATGAATATTTCTGAGTCAGAGTGTGACTAGAACACTCTGGTCATGTGTGGGCATTAATCTGAAAGCACTATGCAAAATGAATTGAAGTGGAAAAGACTGGGGTGATTACAATGAACTGGGTATAAAGTAAAATGAATTGAACTGGTTGAGTTGCCTAGATGGTTGAGTGGAAAAGTCTCAAAGAAGAAACAGGTTAAGAAGAATTCATCAAATTCAGGCAGATGCAGGTAATTTTAATTTGACTTTCTTTAATTACTTAAGACTTGTCAACTTTCCATTACTATGCTAATTTATTTTTACACAGATAACTTTACTCTGTCCTAAATTACATTATGTGAATGTCGTATTCTGGAACCATTTCTAAATTCTGTAAGATATTAAGAAAAAACAACAAAAAAGATTACATAATTTGTTTTGCCTGCAAGTTTTGGCTTCTCTCAGAAAGAGTGTCAGCTAATCACATTGGCCACACAAATATTGATTGTTCACTTGTGTGGGTAAAAGCCACAGTTTAGATAGGACCCACAAAGACACAAAAATTACATCACTAAATTCAATAGGAGTGATAAGCCCTCACCTGCCTCTTAACCCATAATATTCATATATTTACCTCAAAGCCTCAAGTTGTTAAGGACAAAAAAAAATGTAAGGTGATTTTTACATGAAGAAATATAATTCTCAAAGAAGTAGAGGTGATTTTTACATATTATATGAACATATATATATATATGCCTTTATATGTGTTTATATATGAGGGCAAGCAGCCTCCGAAAGCTTTAACTTTTTTAGTTTCCAAATTATTCTGCAGTCATTAGTAATATATTTTTGTAAAGTAATAAAATAGTTATTAATTATATAAATTAGTAGCTGATAAACCACATTAGATTTATTGATTTTAAATTTCAATTCCTTAAATGAGCACCAGAGTTAAGTGGTGGATTCTCATATGTCACCAAATCTTACTTTAGTAAAAAAAAAAAAGTAAATTTTAATTTAGGCCCATGGTATAAAAATTCATCATCCTAATTTAGTTTAATTTAAATATATACATGTATGCACATAAAAAGTATACATATACACATACATATATACACACACACACACACACACACACACTTCTATGTACAAATTTTGAAAACTGTTTTGTTTGAACAACCAAAATTAGAGGTCTTATTGTGGACCATTAATGAAGAACAGAAGAGGAGCTATCGATGTATGCTTTTTGGACTGGTAAGAATGTAAGATTTATAGTGCTGTCATAAAGTATAGACCAGACCAATAGGTGAGCATCACAAAGGAAATGGATTCAGAGTTAGTACAGGGAAGAAATGCAAACGGTGGAGGCTATACACTCTTGCCCAGGAGGTTTGAAACTTTGTTGATCTAGTAGCTCAGGCAACATAAGTTAAAAGATTATAGAGTTGCACTCCCACCAGCAGTGTAAGAGAGTTCCTTTTTCTCCACATCTGCATCAACATTTGTTGTTGTCTGTTTTATTTATGTGGGCCATTCTTACTGGTGTAAGATGGTATCTCAGTGTGGTTTTAATTTGCATTTCTTTGATTATTAGTGAAGTGGAGCATTTTTTCATATGTTTATTAGCCATCTGTATCTCCTCTTTGGTGAAATGTCTTTTTAGTTCTTCTCCCCATTTTTTGATTGGGTTTTTTGCTTTGTTTTTGTTGAGCTGTAGGAGCTGTTTGTGGATCTTTGTTATCAGACCCTTGTTACTTTTCTGGAGGGCAAAAATTTTCTCCCAGTTGGTTGGGTTTCTTTTTGTTTTGTTTATTGTCTCTTTTGCTGAACAGAAACTTTTTAGTTTTATATAGTCCCAGCTGTTTATGTTTTCCTTCATTTTTTAGCCGGCCATAGTTGTTTCCCCAAATGGATTTCTGAGGTGAAATTCATGAAGGGTTTTGGCCAGGTTTTCTTCTATGTATTTTATGGTTGCAGGTCTCACTTCCAGGTCCTTTATCCATTTTGAGTTAATTTTTGTACAGGGTGTGAGGGTGTTATCCTGGTTCATTTTTTTTACAAGTTTTGATCCAGTTTTCCCAGCACCATTTACTGAAGAGGCTATCCTTGTTCCAGGGTATGTTTTTTGCCCCTTTGTCAAAGATTAATTGACTGTATATGTATGACTTTATTTCTGGATATTCAATTCTGATCCATTGGTCTGTTTGTCTGTTTTTGTACCAGTACCATGCTGTTTTAAGTATTATGGCTTTGTAGTACAGTTTGAAGTCTGGAATAGTAATACCTCCATTCTCTCTTCTGTCAATAGGGTTTTGGCTATTCGGGGCCTTTTGTTGTTCCATATGAATTTCAGTAATTTTTGTTCTATCTCTTTAAAATATGTCATTGGGATCTTTATTGGAATTGCATTGAATCTGTAGATGGCCTTTGGTAGTATAGCCATTTTGATAATGTTAATTTTTCCAATCCATGTACAGGGAATGTCTTTCCATATTTTTACATCATCTTCTATTTCTTTTAAGAATGTTTTATAGTTTTCTTTGTATAGGTCTTTTACGTCTTTTGTTAGGTTAATTCCCAAGTATTTGATTTTCTTTGGTGCAAACTGGTCCAGCCACTATGGAAGACTGTGTGGAGGACCCTCAAACTTTTGAAAGTGGACTTACCATTCGACCCAGCAATCCCACTACTAGGAATCTACCCAGAGGACATGAAGACATTAATTCAAAAGGACACATGTACGCACATGTTCATTGCAGCCCTGTTTACAGTTGCAAAGAATTGGAAACAAACCAAATGCCCCCAAACAGATGATTGGCTAAAAAAAGTGATACATATACACGATGGACTACTAAGCATTCATCAAGGAGGACAAACACATGTCATTTGCAGCAATCTCGATGGAACTAGAAAGACTCATATTAGCAGAAATAAGTCAAAAAGAAAAAGAGAAGTAGAGGATGGTCTCACTTATATGATGGATATAGGGAAAAACAAACAAACAAATAAGAAAAAATGAAAACAACCAATGGGACTGAACCATGGA